>PVJL010015315.1:0-15218 GCA_004026885.1 Lyroderma lyra | reverse complement strand
CAAAAATTATTTTAATACTGTAAATAACCATTCATTTGCCTTATCTGTCATCCAAAGTTATCCTACTTACTATCAGAGTTATTTGATAATTAGTATACAACATAATAAGAAAAAAGTGGATTAAAATAGTTTTTCTCGGGAGGGAGGGCAAGATGGTGACTGGAGAGGAGGTCCCTAAAACCTCTCCCAGAAAACACAATTGAACGGTGATCCAGGAGCCAAGAAAGAGGATGCTGACACAACAGCAGCTAAGAAATTCACGGATCACAAGTAAACACCTGAAGGTTGGAGAGAAGGGGGTGAGCGGAAGAGAAGGGAAGGAGCAGAGAGAGATCATGACAGGACCCCATCACTGCTGACTATTGGGAGTAGCACAGTGCACAGGAAGGGAGAGACCAAGAGGAGACAAGAGTAAAAGCCAGCAAAGTAACAGAACATTGGGAGACCGGGCTGTGGAGTGGCGTGTTGGGTATGGAGTTTGGGAGCCAGCCTCTGGAACTTCTGAGTGGCAGGAGGGCTGAGCGAGGACTCTGAACCCCAGAGACGACACCTCAGCTCCCGGCACCCTTGCCACACACACTGCGGGCGTGCACAGCTCCTACACAGGGCCACAGTTCCTGTTCCTGGCCTGCTGCAGGGGCATGCTGGCTGCCTTCATACTGCCTGAGGTCAGGCCCACAGCTTTGGACCTGTGGTACACGCACTTGCATGCACAACCCTGGGACCTACAGCAGTGCGAGCCTGCAGACTCTGCCCCAATGACTGGTTGCTGGAGCAGGCCCAGGAAGAAAGGTGGATTTGATAGCATTAGCCCCAGCCAGCAAGAACAGCCTCAGCCTGCATCACCCAGCTTCCCTAGCATAGGGCAGGAGGTGGAGCTGCCACAGTACGCGTTTTGTTGGCCTCTCCCCTCTCCTACAGCCTCCCCAGCCAACTAACTAACGGCAGCAAGTGGAGGGACCCTGATAGATGCGCACTGCTTCCAAATGTGGCAGGAGACCAGAAACAAGAAATAAACAACCCCCCTCTCTCCCAAAACTTGGCCCCCAGAACTACCTAGTGTCTACCCTACAGCAAGACACCACAAAAGTACTAATCAGGGCTCCTGGGCTCTGCTGAGCATAACACACTCATGTCAAAGAGGAAGAACCCAGCAGAAAGGATGAATTCTTTAAAAACTAAAACTGCTCAGAAAGAACACAAAATTTATCCAGAAGACAACTTCTTAGACCTAGATTTCTGAACTAAGTGACAGAGAATTTAAAGTAGTCATCCTAAAGGCTCTGAGACAAATGAAAATATACTGGCAGAACACCATGGCTGAGATAAATGACATAAAAAAGGAACTCTGTGAACAAAAAGAACAATTTAACAAAGAAATTCAAAACATAAGGAAGATCGAGATGGAAATACAAGGGATAAATAATACAATAAAAGAAGTGAGAAACGAAATAACTGCCATAGGAAACAGGGCCAAACACATGGATGAAAGAATTAGTGATATCAAAGATCAGAACAAGGAAACAGCTCAGAAAGAAGAAGAGAGGGAATACAGAAGCAAAAGGATTGAAAGAACTCCGCAAGAACTATCTGACTCCATGAGACAAAACAACATCAAGATAATAGAAATAGAAGAAGGGGCAGAGCATTCTACAGAGAGCATACTCAAACAAATAGTAGATGAGAACTTTCCAAACCTATGGAAAGATGTGGAACCCCAAGTTCAAGAAGAAAACAGGTCCCCTAGCTACAGGACCCTAACAGATCTTCTCCAAGAAACATGGTACTAAGATGTCCAAAACCAAAGACAAAGAGACAATTCTCAAGGCAGCCAGGGAAAAAAGAACTATAACATTTAGAGGAAAACCCATCAGGCTGGCATCAGATTTCTCAGCAGAAACTCTGCAGGCCAGGAGGGAGTGGACTCCAATATTCAAAACTTTAAAAGAGAGAAACTTCCAGCCAAGAATAAACTATGCAACAAAATTATCTTTCAGATATGAAGGTGGAATAAAGACCTTCTCAGACACACAGAAGCTGAGAGAATTGGCCAGTGCAAGGCCGGCACTTAAAGAAATACTGAAGGAGGCTCTTCAACCTGAAACAAAACATGAGGAAAAATGGAAAAAAGTTGGGGCAACAAGACCAAAACAAAAGTAAAATAAAAATGAACCAACAAATAAGTAATGGCCACAGGAAATCCTCAAATATTGATCATCACTCTAAATGTTAATGGACTGAACTTACCAATAAAAAGACACACAGTAGCAGACAGGATTAAAAAACAAAACCCGGGAGTTCCCTGAGGGTGTAGTGGCTTGGGGCTTCAGTGCTAGCGCTGTCAGTGCTGTGGCCTGGGTTCGATTCCCAGTCAGGGAACTGCCCACATGCCAAAAACCAAAAAAAAACAACAACAACAACAAAAACAAAACAAAAAAACCATCCATATGCTCTCCAAGAGACTCACCTCAGCCACAAGGAAAAACACAGACTCAGAGCAGACTCAGAGCAGACTCAGAGTGAAAGGATGGTAAACAATACTCCAAGCAAATGGTAACCAGAGAAAAGCAGGAGTTGCCATACTGATATCTGATGAAACAAATTTCAGGTTAAAAAAAGATAGTAAAAGACAAAGATGGACATTACATAATGATAAAAGGCACAATACAACAACAAGAAGATATGACACTAATTAATATATATGCTCACAACCAGGAAGCACCAAAATATACAAGCAAACTACTAACAGATTTGAAAGAAGAAACTGATGAATGCACAATCATTGTGGGAGACTTAAACATGCCACTAACAGCCATTGAGAGATCATCCAAACAGAAAATAAATAAGAAAATATCAGCTCTAAATGACACATTTCAGCAATTGGACATACGGGACACTTCATCCAGCAAAAAGAGACTTCTTTTCTAGTGCACATCGGACATTCTCAAGAATAGACCACATGCTGGGACATAAAAGTAGCCTCAGAAAATTCAAGAAGATTGAAATCATACTAACTATAGTCTCAGACTACAAAGCTTTGACATTGGAGATTAACTGTATAAGGAAAGCAGAAAAAATGACATATACATGGAGATTAAACAACATCTTGTTACAAAATGACTGGGTAAAAGAACAAATAAAAGACAAGATTAAAAAAAACATGGAAACTAATGACAATGAAAACACAACATATCAGCATTATTGAAACACAGCAAAAGCAGAAATAAGAAGGAAATTTATATCATTACAGGCCTATCTTAAGAAACAAGAAAAATCACAAGCAAACATCTTAGCATCCCATCTTAAAGAACTAGAAAAAGAGGAGCAGACAAAACAAGTCAGCAAAAGGAAAGAAATAATAAAAATTAAAGGAGAGCAAAATCAATTAGAGAACAGAAGGAAAACAGAAAAAAATAATATTACAAAGAGCTGGTTCTTTGAGAAAGTCAACAAAATTGACAAACCCCTGGCGAGACTAATCAAAGGATGGAAGGAAAGGACACAAATATCCAAAATTAGAAATGAAAGGGGAGAAATTACCACTGATACCACAGAAACACAAAGAATTATAAGAAAATGTTATGAAGGACTTTATGCCACTAAATTTAACAACCTAGAAGAAATGGACAAGTTTCTAGAAACTTATGGCCTACCTAGACTGAACCAAGAAGAACTGGATAATCTAAATAGACCAATCAACCGCAAAGAGATTGAAATGACTATTCATAATCTCTCTAAAGGCAAAAGTCCTGGACCAGATGGTCTCATCAATGAGTTCTACCAAACATTCAAAGAAGAATTAACATTTATCTTCCTCAAACTCTTCCAAAAAATTGAAGAGGAAACAATACTTCCTAACTCACTCTATGAGGCCAACATTAACCTAATACCAAATCTGTTAAAGACAACAGAAAAAAAGAAAACTATAGACCAATATCTCTGATGAACACAGATGCAAAAATCCTAAACAAAATATTAGCAAATAGAATACAACAATGCATCAAAAGGTCACACATCATGATTTAGTAGGATTCATTCCAGGAGCACAAAGATGGTTCAACATATGAAAATCAATCAATGTGATACACCACATAAACAAAATAAAGGATACAGACCATATGGTCAAATCAATTTAGGCAGAAAAAGCTTTTGACAAGATAAAACATCCATTTATGATCAAAACACTAAATAAAATAGGTATAGAAGGAAAGTATCTCAACATAATAAAGGCCATATATGAGAGACCCTCGGCTAACATCATACCGAATGGGGAAAAGCTGAAGCCTATTCCCCTACAATCAGCAACAAGACAGGGATGCCCCCTGTCACCACTGTTATTCAATATAGTACTGGAAGTTCTAGCCACAGCAATCAGGCAAGAGAAAGGAATCAAAGGTATCCAAATTGGGAAAGAAGAGGTCAAATTGTCACTATTTGCAGATGACATGATCCTTTATATAAAAAATTCCAAAGATCCCACCAGGAAACTATTAGAAACAATAAATAAATACAGTAAAGTCACAGGATACAAAATCAACAGCATTCCTATATACAAACAATGAATCCTCAGAAAAAGAAAGGAGGGAGTTAATTCCTTTTGGTATCACAACAAAAAGAATGAAATACCTGGGAATTAACTTAACAAAGAACGTGGCAGACTTATACCTGGAAAACTATAAGACAATTTTGAAAGACATTGAAACAGACATTAAGAGATGGAAAAATATCCCCTGTTCATGGATAAGAAGACTTAACATTGTTAAAATGGCCATTCTGCCCAAAGCAACCTACAGATTTAATGCAATACCCATCAAAATCCCACAATCATACTTTTGTGAAATAGATAAAAGAATTATCAGATTTATATGGAACCATAAAAGACCTCAAATTGCCAAAGCAATATTACATAAAAAGAATAAGGCTGGTATTGGCAGAAAAACAGAGATATAAACCAATGGAACAGAACTGAAAACTCAGAAATAAACCCACAAATTTATGGACAAATAATTTTTTATAAAGGAGCAAAAAACATACAATGGGGAAAAGATAGCCTCTTTAGTAGGTGGTGCTGGGAGAACTGGAAAAACATGCAAAAGAATGAACCTGAGCTGTGAACTCTCTCCATATACAAAAATTAACTCAAAATGGGTTAAAGACCTTCATATATGATCTGCTACAATAAACCATATAGAAGAAAACATCAGTACTAAACTTATAGACCTAGGACTCAAGGAAGATTTCATGAACCTGTCCTCAAAGGCAAGGGAAGTAAAAGTAAAAATAAATGAATGGGACCATATCAAACTAAAAAGCTTCTGCACAGCAAAAGAAACCATCAACAAAGCAAAGAGACAGCCAACTGAATGGGAGAAAATATTTGCAAATAACGCATCAGATAAGAGTCTAATATCTAAAATATATAGAACTAATAAGACTTAACAACAAAAAAACAACCCAAGTTAAAAGTGGGCAGAAGAACTAAACAGACACTTCTCCCACGAAGAGAGGAGGGGGGGAAGCTAAATATAAGGTGATGGAAAGAGAAGTCACATTAGGTGGTGAAATTATTATACAACAAGTTGACAATGCACTGTAGAACTGTAAGCCTGAAACCTATATAATCCTTGCTAACGGATGTCACCCCAATAAGTCTAACAATAAAAATGAATTAAAAAAAATAATAATTCAACAATCAAAGGCCTAACATGGAAACTTGATAATAGTGTGCCTTAATCTAAGGAGTGTGAAAGAAAATAATCAAATGAAGGAAGAAAGGAGGCAGATCTGAAGATGGGTCGACATGAAGACAGACTTAAAGGAAGAAAGTAAGAAAAACAAAATAGTATTTTTTTTCAGGCTGTGGAATCTACATAAAAATTATACTTAATATCTTAAAAAAAAAAAAAAGAAATGCAAATCAAAACCACAATGGGATGCCACCTCACACCTGTTAGAATGGCTATTATCAACAAGACAAGGAATAACAAGTGCTGGAGAGGATGTGGAGAAAAAGAAACTCTCACACACTGCTGGTGGGAGTGCAAACTGGTATGCTAAGGAAGATGGTGTGGAGGTGCCTCAGAAAATTGGGAATGGAGTTACCTTATGATCCAGCAATCCTCCTTCTGGGGTCTACCAAAAACTCTTGAAAACCTTAGTCGGCAAAGATTATGTACCCCAAAGTTCATTGCAGCGCCGTTCACAGTGGCCAAAACATGGAAACAACCAAAGTGCCCTGTGAGATGTCTGGATAAAGAAGCTGTGGTACATATACACAATAAAATATTACTCAGCTATAAGAAAAGATGAAACACTACCATTTACAACAAAATGGATGGACCTAGAGATCATCATGCTAAGCAAAATAAGCCAGATAGAAAAAACTAAAAACTGTATGACTTCACTCATGTGTGGAATATAAAACTAAAAGCAACAAACAAACAAACAAACAAAAAATTCATGGACACAATCAATAGTTTAATGTTTATTTGAGGGCAAGTAGGGAGGCCATGGGAGAAGAAGGAAGGGGTGGGAGAGGAGGGAGGGAAAGTTAAATATATGGTGGTGGAAAGAGAACTCATACAGGGTGGTGAACTTATAATGCAACAAGTTGATGATGTACTGTAGAATTGTATGCCTGGATCCTATGTAACTCTTGCTAACCAATATCACCCCAATAAGTCTAACAATAATTTTAAAAAATTGCTATGAAACAGTATGCTGTGGTCTATCAGCGGCAGCCTCAAACATCTGTTTCTTTTTTTTTTTCTTTTTCTTTTTTTTTTTTTTTTTTTTTTTTTTTTTTTTTTTTTTTTTTTTTTTTTTTTTTTTTTTTTTTTTTTTTTTTTTTTTTTTTTTTTTTTTTTGGTTGGTTCCCTGACTGGGAAGTGAACCCAGGCTGCACCGGAGAAAGTGCCAAAACCTAGCCATCTCTGTTTCTTGCATCTCTTGATTGCATCATTTTATCTTGTGCTTCATTTAATCTCGCATTGTTTTATTCATCATGGTGCCTAAACATACAAAATTCACTGCTAATGTTACCAATATGAGACCACTTGAGAGATTGACCTGGAAAAAAAATTAAGTGATTAGGGACTACAAAGGTGGAAAATCAGTGATGGTTATTGCTCCTCAGTCAGGCATGTCTGATACCACTGGAGCTATGATCTTCACAAATAAAAACGTGATGGAACCTGTTAAAGGATCTGCTTCAGTGAAGGCAATGAAGCTAACAAAAATTTGAGAGCCTTTATTAGGTATCAAGACACTTCTAATTACTTAGATTGAAGACCAGACACAGAAATGTATTCCTCTAAACACCATGAAGATTACAGTCAAAGCCAAAATTTGCAGTATTCAAAGAAAAAGCTGGACCTGACTGTGATGTTGAATTTATGCTATCTCTGTGTGGCTTAGACAATTCAATAACCATCATTCATTACATAATGTGAAAGTGAGGGTGAGTCTGTGAGTGCTGATATAAAGGCAGCTAAAGAAGTTTTGGAAACTCTTGATAAGCTGACTGTAGAAAAAAATTACTTGCCTGAGCAAATATTCAATATGAATGACCTCCCTATCCTGGAATTGAATCCCAAAAAGGACTTACATCCATAAGGAGGCCAAGTGATGTCCAGGTTTCAAGGCTTTTAAGGACAGGACAACAGTTTTGCTTGGGGGCAATGTTGCAAGCTATATATTAAAACCCTTTGTGATCTGACACAGCGAGAACACCAGGGCCTTCAAGCATTATCAATAAGCTCCCACTGCCAGTGTACTACAGGAGAATTAAAAAATCATAGATGCTCATCTTCCAAGATGCCTTTCTGAATTGCCTATGCTATCAAAATGAAGAAATCTTGTTTGGAGAATAACATACGCAGTCTAACAATTAAGTGCGCAAACTCATCCTAGAAAAAGTGCTACTTATACTTCATTGCACACTATCACTACTGTCACCTTCAAAATATTTGTCTTGGGAAGCTATGCACCAAGGCCAGCAATTTTGGAACTCTTTCTGGAATGGCCATCAAGAGTTGTTGTCATACCACCCTTGATGTCCTGAATGTCATCAAAATGTCTTTCTTTCAATATTTCCTTTATCTTTGGGTAAAGAAATAACTAATTGGGGACCAGATCACATAGAGTAGGGAGGGTGCTCTAATACAGTTATTTGTTTACTTGCTAAAAACTTCCTCACAGACAGTGCCATGTGACCTGGTGCCTTGTCATGATGCCAGAGCCATGAGTTGTTGCTGAAAAGTTTAAGTCATTTTTCTCTAACTTTTTCATGCAGCCTTTTCAATACTTCCAAATAGTAAACATGTTGACTGTTTGTCCAGTTGGTATAAATTCGTAATGAACAATCCCTCTACTATCAAAAAATGTTAGCAAGATCATTTTGACTCTTGATTATAGCTAACGGAACTTTTTTGGTCAAGAAAGTTTGGCTGACTTCCATTGTGCACTTTGACACTTTGTTTCAGGGTTATATTGGTACACCCATGTTTCATCACCAGTGAATAACAGCTCAAAACATCATTTGGACTCTCTAAAAGGCCTTGGCAAACTTTGACTCTTCTTTGCTTCTCTATTGATGTTTTACTTGGTCTGCTGTGCTTCTCACAGTCACCTGATGACTCTGACACACAATTTGACAAATTTTTGCCATCTTTTCATCAGTTCTGCTTATTACTAGCTACACTGACTTCTCTTTATCAGTGATGCTTTCTCTCCCCTCAGAAAAATGTTGAATCCATTTGTACAGTGCCATTTGCTTCATGGCATTATCCCCATTAATTTAAACTAGCATGTCCCTGATTTCATTTCCACTCTTGCCAAGTATAACAAGAAATTTAATGTTTGTTCATTGCTCTAATTCAAGCTCTGACATTCTTATGATGGCACACAAAAACATGAAACAACAATAATGAATGCCACTTAGCAAGACACTGCCACATGTTGACAAACACAGCTATGAGACACAGATATACCAAGGTTATGAAACTTCACTGAGTTGTTTGTACAGTGTTGTCAACATAAGTGCATGGTGGCAAATTTGCAAACTTAACTGTCAGACCTCATATATTTTAAGATTTTGATGATACTGTTGATAATACTCTTGGACATCCTCCTTTTATTTGTGACTTTCATCCCAATATCAAAGTGGTGTTTCTCCCTCCATACACCACCTCTCTGATCCAACCAATGATTCGATTAGTAGTAGCAGCTTTTAAGGCCCACTACCTGATGAGGACCCTTTGCCCAGGCTACTGCTGTGACTGAGGAAGACATAAAAATCCACTGATGCAATTCTGAAAGGATTTCAACAGCCAGGACTGCATCAAGAACCTTGCTTGGGCTTGGGAGTGATGTCACCAAGGAGTGTATGAATGGTACCTACAAGAAGACACTCAAGAGGTTTCTCCATGATTTCAAAGAATTTGGCAAGGATGAGGAGACTGCAAAAATTAACAAGGCTGTTGAGATGGCAAAGAACTTTAACCTGAGTGTGAATGATGATGACATTGAAGAGCTCCTAGAGATTGTTCCAGAGGAAATTACTAAAGAGGATTCGTTGCAACTGGAACAGAAACACATAGCTAAAAATGAGTCACAAGAAAAAGAAACTGCAGAAGAAAAAGAGAAGAAAAAAGAAAATTCACTGTGTTTAGTAGTTTTTTTGCAAACCTCAACAAGCTCCTTAAAAACTATGAAGACATGGACCCAAACACCAAAATGTTTTCATTAATAGAGGAATGTTCATGATGCATTGTCTTTACAAGCAAATTTATAATGAAAAAGAAAAAGAGAAACAAAACAAGCAAACTAACACAGACATACTTCAAAAAAAGTGATACCTCCTCAGGAAGAGCCTTAGGCTGGTCCTTCAGAAGGTATTCCAAAAGAACACTATGTCATCATAGGAAATGACAGTTCCATGCATGTTATTACCCCTGAAGACCTCCCAGTGGGTCAAGATGTAGAGGTGAAAAACAGTAATATTGATTACCCTGACCCTTTGCAGGCCTAATGTGTGTTTACATCTTAGTTTTTTATGAAGTTTAAAAAGTAAAAATAAAAATAAAACATTTAAAAATAGAAAAAGCTTATAGAATAAGGATATAAATAAAATACTTTTCCACAGCTGTATAAGGTGTGTTTTAAGCTAAGTATTATTACAAAAGAGTTTACAAAAAGTTGAAAGTTTATAAAGTAGAACTCATAGTAAGCAATGGTTAATTATTGAAGAACTATATTTTTATAAATTTAGTGTAGCCTAAGTGTACAGTGTTTATCAAGTCTACAATAGTGTACAGTAATGTCTTAGGCCTTCACTTTCACTTACCACTCAGTCACCCAGAGCAACTTCCAATCCTGCAAACTTCCTTTATGGAAGTGTCCTATACAAGTATATCATTTTTTTTGTCATTTATACCTTATTTGTACCATAGTTTTTCTATGTTTAGATATGTTCAGATACATAAATATATACCATTGTTACAATTGCTTTTAGTATTCAGTATAGTAACATGCTGTACTGTCTTATAGCCTAGGAGCAATAGGCCATACCATGCCATGCGGCCTACATGTGTAGTGGCTATAACAACTAGGTTTGTGTAAGTACACTCTATGATATTCACACAACAAAATAGCCTAACAATGTATTTCTCAGAAATATCCCCATAGTCAAGTGACTTATGTCTTTATTGAAGGAACACCAGAAAGACCACCAATTAACCACCTACAGGAGTCACCAAAGAACATGGCAGTATGCAATCAAGAGTTGAAGCCCAAAGCCACAAGCAGCTTTTGTTTTCATTTGTTTTCATTTGTTTTTAATTATTTGTTTTTAGGCAGAACCAATGGGAAACAAAACAGATCTCTAAGCTTCCTTGTGCATGAATCAGGTGCAGGCTAGGAAATCTGACCTGAATAAAAAGATTAAGAAAATATGATGCTTAAGCAGAAAAACTCTTCAGGCAGTATTTAGGTAAATCCCCTGAATTAGTACAGATTATAATGAACTTTTGACCTGACACTGAAAAATATGGAGGGATCCAAATATTTATTGTTTAAAATACTCCAAGTACTGTTTTAAATGACTTACATGTATTAACTCACATAATCCTCACTTTATGAGATATTATTATTATTGCCCATATCTATAAATGGAGAAGCTAAGGCTTAGAGACTTAACTTGCCCCAAACAAAAGATAGTAGATGAAAAAGTTGGGGTCCAAACCTTGGAAATTTGGCTGCAGAATGAACTGACTGCTACACTACACTTACTAGAAGACTTATATACAAAACATACTCCGTGCCTACATGGCCAAGAGAACTAAAAGAAACTAACTCAAACTTTGACAAGAGGGTACAAATAAAGGCTGAACAAGACAAAAAACTGGGAGAAAAAAAGGATCAAGTTAAAGGATCTGCTTCCAAAAGAGTATTTAAATGTTCTGTAATTTTACTCTAATGGACCCTGATTGAGAGACTGAAAGAATGTTCAGAAAAGGGCCATGAATTCCAAGGATATGATCTTAGGGAAGCAGGATGCCCCAAAGTTCCTTGAGTGGTGTCAGCCATTAACCTTGTGGGTGAAATAGCTGTTGGCCTTTTTGTGTGGGTTGCCCAGGATGTCCACTGTAATTGCATGGTTTCTGCATAAATCCAAATAAAACCAGCCTCTAGGGCCAGAGAAAAGACACTAGAATGTAATGGCATCACTTTAGAAATACATAGTCATTTGCTCAGCTTTCCATGTTCTTATATAGCATACAGTACATACGGTATGGACTTCAGAATCAGGAAGCTGGGCATTCTAATACTAGTTTCAATACAATTTACATGTTTTTAGACAAAATAGTCTCCTTAGCCTCAGTTTTCTTTATTATTGAATGTAGATAATATCTCTCAGGGTTGTGCAAGGATTACAGGCAATAAAATATGTTAAAAGTGTAGCAAAGAGTAATACACACTACTCAACAAAAGTTAGAAAAGTTAAAAAATATAGCTCTATCCCTTTTCCTGGGCATTTCCAAGAGTCCTAAAAGACCTTAAGCCTGTTAAAAAAAATACATGATAAAAAATAATAAATACCCTCACTAGTTTTAAAGTTAATATAAATATCATAATATTAAATGAACTGAATAATAAAGTTCATTGGGTCAGTTGGCTAAAACTCAGTGGTCTCAAAGTTCAATGCTTGTAGCCTGGCCTTTTTGTTCTCACAAGTGTTTTACTGTTTTATTTTGCAGAATCATCCTTTCTTCAAAAAAGAGATCAATAATTAAACATGTGTTATATATTACATGTTTATATGTATTATAGAGGATTACAACTTAGGAGCAGAGTTAAGACTAGAACTTCTCCATCTTGAGTACCAGACTCAGTGAATAAAATTCTTTTATTCTCTTAAAATCAGTATTTATTATGCAAAAATAAAAGTACAAAAATTTGTTGAGAATAAAAGGTTTCCACAAACTATGTGAAATACAAGAAGCTGAAGAGTTTCAAATGAGGTTATGAGAAGTTTGCTTCAAGTTCAATAACTTTTTCCTTTTAAATAACAAGTGAGAATACATTTACAAATACAAAATTAAGCCTCTGATACTATACTAATACACTCAAAGATTGAACAAACTTCAAAAATAACATTTTCCTTTGACACAATAAGTAAATATATTGGCAACCTTGACAGATAATCATGTTGATCTAACATTTTACTTAGTAGGTAAATATTTGTAGAAAATCTCTAAATAGTATAAATACATTTTTTCAAAATGCTAAGTATTAATAAAAGAAGCCGGACAAGATAGATTACATATTCTATTATTCCATTTACATGAAATTGTAAAAAAGCAAAAGTAGTGATAGAAAACAAATCATTATTTGTCAAGGGCCAGGAATGGGAGGAGGGGATTAACTGCAAAAGGACACATGAGTTTTGGGGCTTAAAGAAATGTTCTTATGTCATGATTATAGTGGTAGACAAGATGACTGTAAATATATTTTCAAAACTCAGTGAACCTTTATATTGAAAACCGGAGAAATGTGTTATGTGAAAATTACATCTGAAAATATTAGAAAAGTTTATCTATAATAAATCAGCATACTCTTCCAATAATTATTTCAGTAGAAATATTTCACTTAGTAAACAAATATTTGTAAAAAATCCATACATAATATACATTTTTCACAATCATAAGCAATGTTTAGTTTCTGACCTTTTTGTAAGAAATATTTTTCCATTTTTTCTAGAAAAACAAGCAAACTAAGAAGTACCTGAAAAGTGACCTTGAACACAATTTAAAGCTCTCCAAAAATGTTTCCTAAACTCAGTATGAACTTGACAGGTCTCTGAATGCTTTTCCCAGAACATAACAATATAACAGAGGTTGTATATTCAGGTTGTAGAGGTTTTAAGTGAGTAGCATGGAGCAAATGGTAAGGTCATAAACAAAGCAGTACGTGACTCTTCCCAAAAGAGCTGCCAAGACTGAGTCCTGCAGATTAACACCGGGAAAGAACACATGCCTCAGCATAGCCAAAGCATCTGAAGTTTAAAGAGAGTAGGAATCTGGACTGTTATATGAAATTGGTATTGGCCAAATAAAAGAGCCTCTCACTACAGGGACTTTTAGTCCTATCTGCCCTAGTTCCTTAGCTCAATTTCCCCCTAATCCCTAGTCCTAATCACCCTCTCAATCAGTTTTATCTCTAGCCTTAAATAGATTTCTCATAGCCTGAAACAAGGAGTGTCTTCATCCTGCCTCCTGCCTTAGATAATTACCCCAAAGCTTAAACAATAAGCTGTCAGCCCAGATGTTCCTCATATTCTTTGCCCCAGCTTTAATCATTCAGAAAAATTTATAATTTGTGTTTGCTAATTGTATTCCCAAAATGTCCCATCTCCAGCCTTAGTTAATCATCCTGAAATTTGTGATTGGGATGGCAAAACTTTAGTTGTTTAGCTAAGTATCCTGGTGCCTATAATCTGTGCTTGCTAATTGTAATCATGGTAGCCCAGCACCCTTCCCAGGCTATTCCTGGATGGGTGGTGACACCTGAAGTCAACAGGCTAGAGATTCCATGAGATTGAATGGACCTTCCATCATGTAGCTGACCTATGTCAGTGGCTTTGAAACCTACTCCTAGGTCAGTGTTTTTAAATTTATCATCTGAGGCTATTTCCCATTATCTAAGGGCAAATGGGATTCAAATGATGCCCCCAGCAAGGCTTCCAGCCCATCCTGACCAAACTCAACATGGTCTCCCAGGAAGATCTCAAGACCCCTTCCCCCTTTTAGATCAGATAGGGTAAGAGCTCCATGAATCCCCAATAGGTAGGAACAACTACCACATTCAGCAGAAAGCAGAAACAAAAGATGAGATGTCGTCCCTCAACCTCCCACAGAGATTTATGGGGATTATGCCTCTCAAGAGGAAATCGAGGCAGGCAGGTAGATTAGAGGGAGCTCGGGACCCTCCCATGGGACCCGCCTTGCTAGGGTAATCACTACCCTCATATCACCCTTTTCTAGTAATCCTTGCCCCAAGGTAGTCAATCACAGGAGCAAACTGAATTCTAGAAACATGCCCAGTTAAAAAGATGATGTCATAGTCCCCTGTCAATCAAAGATGCCAATCAAAAGATTCCCATGCCCAGAGAGGTGTAACTCCTTACAACTAAAGAGAATAAAACTATCAAAGCATTGATATTCGGGACTCTTGAGTCACTTGCCTGCTTGAGCCCACTCCTACCTCTTTGGAGTGTACTTTCTGCGCCTAATAAACTTAGTTTTTCACCACTTTATTTCTGTGTCTAATTCAATTCTTTGCTCCAGATACCAAGAACCTGGATATCACGCTGAGAAAGGGTCCATTTCCTGTAACAAAATTTTCTAATTTTTTTTTACAATGATGGTTCAAAAAAAATTCTTTTTACAACATGTGTGGGCCAAAGGGGGAGAAAGGGGAGGGGGTGGGAGAGGAGGGGGGG
The DNA here is from genome assembly GCA_004026885.1 of Lyroderma lyra. Taxonomy (NCBI): domain Eukaryota; kingdom Metazoa; phylum Chordata; class Mammalia; order Chiroptera; family Megadermatidae; genus Lyroderma; species Lyroderma lyra. The sequence goes on along the minus strand of PVJL010015315.1, from coordinate 217 downwards.
GAAGCTAAATATAAGGTGATGGAAAGAGAAGTCACATTAGGTGGTGAACTTATTATACATCAAGTTGACAAAGCACTGTAGAATTGTATGCCTGAAACCTATGTAATCCTTGCTAACAGATGTCACCCCAATAAGTCTAACAATAAAAATGAATTAAAAAAAAAAACACAACCACAGACAGATTTAAGACCTCTGGTCCACAGTGCATGTTTTGTAG
>PVJL010015314.1:0-24776 GCA_004026885.1 Lyroderma lyra | reverse complement strand
ATGCGCACACACACACGCACACACACACGCACGCGCACACACACACACGCACACGCACGCACACATATACATATATAGCTTGAATTTTACATTCCAGAGATTTATTATTTCAAAGAAGTAGGAAGTCCAGGCTGAGAAGCGAGCGTAGTACAGTGAACAACATGGCGGCCGATGGTTTATCGCTGGCTCTGCTCCTCGTCCCGAATAACTCCACGAGGAAGTATCTTCATTTGTAAGGTTTCATTTTCCTCACCCGTCAACGGAAGTCTTTAGTTTAGATACAGTGGCTGTACACCGTGGTCAGGAGTCAATGCAACGCTCTGATTTTCCTTGATTTTTTTAAGGACAGGATTTGTTATCAATGATTTTCAGTGATCCAGAAATAATGGGTGGAAAAAAAACCCCAAGGGAACTAGAAACAGGTGATTGCATGAAGTTAGTGGTGTGACTTCCGGACACATTCCAAGGATCCCTGTGACTCCAGGTAGGTATCATCCTAGTAGAGCTCCAAGAACTATCGAGGCTGACTTGGCAAGAGGCCTGACCTTCGGAAGTTTTCTCTCCCAGCACCCAAGTTCCAGGGTGTCAGTGCACGGTGGCCTGTGTGACTTAGTCCTGAGCTGAGATTCCATGGCTTGGAGATGAGTTTGGGGCCTCCTGCATATCTGTACCCTTTGACTGTCCCATCAGAGTTTGGTTGCAGCTGCTGTCCCTACTTGTTATTACACCCAGCAGTTCATTATAAATGATGTTAAAACATGCAGGCATTCTGAAGGCGAATTTGTCTAAATATTACCTGGCCTATAAATCTAAGTACTGGGTGTCGTGGGGACTCAAATATACCCTAAAACAGACAGTTACACTAAAAGCTACAGAGGTAGGGTAGGAGAGAGGTGGCAAAGAAGCTGAAGCTTGCACTAAAAGGCTGACCTTTCTCATTAGCAGTGGAAAACGCAGTGAACGGCTTTATTTACTTTTTCTTTTTTAGATGTACTCTTTTACTTGGCTCTCAACTGCATTGATCTAAATTAATACCATTCACTTGATAAAAGGCTGCACAAGCTAAAATTATAACAGGGTACTCCTCTTTGGAAACCACAGGAAGATCCTAGTGAGGCAATTAAAAAATCCAAATTGGATTAAAACAGACTAGAGATCCCAACCACCGACCAAGAAGCTCATTCACCAAATAGACTGCAGTGAAATGTGGGTTTGAGAGAGGGTTCTGACCGTGGACCCACCACTTCCTGGGTCGGGGGAACCACACAGTGTTTGGAGACGTGACTGAAATGTTTGGAGGAACTTGACTACCGTAATTTGCCGTGTACAACGCGCTCCCGGGTATGACGCGTGCACAGGTATAATGCGCATCCATGTTTTTGCCCCAAACTTTCAGGGGAAAAAACCTCTTTTGTTTTAATATTTTCTTTTTCGTTGGGAGGTAGTTCCCTGGTGGGGAATCGAACCCAGGCCGCAGCGTTGAGAGCGCCAAAGCCCAGCCACTACACCACCAGGGAACCCCTTGTTTTAATTTTTTAATTAAAATTTTTATTTGTTTGTATTCAGGTACTTGGTTTTTTTTGGGGTTTTTTTTGTATAATAAGGGAATTTTCACATGTATTTTTTAATATATTATGGTACCCATATTCCAGAGTATGATTTTGCATACAGATGTTATTGAGTTCTAGAGTTACACTTTTAACTCATAAGCATAAATAAAAGAATTAAAACCATTTATATAGATATGGAATTAGCATGACTCATGTATAACGTGCATCCTTAGTTTCCCCTCACAAATCTGGGCAGGGGGGTGCGCATTATATACGGCAAAACACGCTCGTTACATGTCGTCTTCTCCTCATCCCAAAAGACGACTGAGTGGGCAGAGCAGCCCAGGGAAACAGCCAATCTATCCAGCTGATTCCACAACACTCAGCAGCCCTAAGACCCTCATCACAGAGACCGAGTCGACTACATTTTCTATGGAATTTAGGCTTAGGGATTAATTCCTGGAAACATGCAGCACCTGTTTCTGAGGACAAGGACACGCCAGATGCAAGGCACAGCTGCAGGGAGGAATGAAGGAGTCACATCGAAGCAGGACGGAGTTGTGCAGTGGTATACCTAGTCTCTTATTTCCTCTTTTCATGTGAAATAACGTCTTCTCATTCTGCAATATTCCACTTTCAAAAAGGCGTCCATTTACTTGCCGGTGGTAGCGTTCTAAGTGATACAATTCGATGGTTTTTTTTTTTTTTCACCAAGAAATACTATATTCTTATTATGGGAAAACACAATAAAATATTATTTTATCCTGCCGCCTCTAAGAGTGAAATTCAACCAGATGTGGTAAGTAGTCTGATTTCCCTCAGAGATATTCTGTCAGTGGAATTTTACAGTTTACTAACATAAAGTAAGAGAAAAGGTCAGACGTCTTCCCTTCCTTGCCAAAACTTACTCGTAAAATTGCTGTTTGCTTGGAAAACATTCTAGAACGTTTCCTTTGCTGTTGTTGTCTTTCAATTTTAGTACGGCTGCCATGGCTGCTGCAGAGCAATCTCGAGAATTGTCTGGCTTTATCTTTTTCCTGGGAAACGTGTTCAGGTGCGAAGGGTCATTTGTTGGTCAAAAGAAAAGTTACTTTAACCATTAATCTGTACGCTGCAACTCTTGTTGAAAGCTTTTCCTGAGAGTTTAAAATGGCCTCAGAACATGCAGTCTGCCAGTGATTCAGCATAAAAGAGCAAAGGGTGCTTCAGAGGTTATATGTGCTGGGTGGTATAGTTGGTGAGAAATACTTTACATTAAACTAATTTCATTCTTATGATAACATAGGAATTCCATTTTTTTTAAAAAACAGGAAGGTATTTGAACATTTGTAAAATGTATTAAATTTCCGGGGTCTCAAAAGTCATTTATTCTCCATGCAAAAAAAAAAAAAGTGTAATTATCTTCCAGGAATCTCATGTCTGTTGTGTCTTATTGTTTAAATGCAATGAAAAGTCAATACCATAGAAAAACAAAACACACAGAAAAAACACTTTCACAGAGCACCCTATCCATTAAGAAATGAAAAGCAACTTGAACTCTGGTGTGTAGAATGTGACGCGTGTCACGAAGTCAGGGAAAATTTGCAAGGCTTCTTTAACTTCACTGAAGATCCTCTTCGGGAAAACCATAAGCTTGTCTACTTCCCTGGTCAATTTAAACAGACTGCACTCAGATACTAATTTTGCCCTGATCTTGCACGTAGGGAATTCATCTCTGTTTACAAAGAGAGGATTGTCACATGGACCCTTTCACCATACAAGTGTACTGATGTGGTCAGAGTGTGCATGCCCCAGTGAGAGTGCCACATGAGCACAAGGCGGAAGGCGAGGGAGCTCGCCTGGGGAACACTGGAAGAAGGACACGCCATGTCTTAGGGCAGCCTACCGGGGAGTCCACGTGTAGCTTTTCGGCAGGAGGCTGGCTGGTAGCAGCAAGGGTTCAGGGTCTCTGGGGTAAAGGAACAGGAAGGAGAATTATCTGTCTTGTTCCATTACTCGGATCTGGGTAATGTCCTCTTGCGACTTTCTGCACCTTGAAGAGAAGTAAAATTCTACATGTGTGACGTGAGGGGACATTCCAAGCTACCCTTCCAGTGAGATTACTTTACGCTACGTCAGTGATTCCTGTGTCAGGCCATGTACTCAAACTTCTAGATAGGTTTTCGTGGAGTTTTAACTTGAGTAGTTTTTATTTATTTTTCCTTCTGTTTTAGTTTACTTTTTAAAATTTATGTATTAAACTTGTTGGGGTGACATCAAGATTATATGGGTTCCAGGTGTACGATTCCACAGCACGTGGTCTGTGTGTTGCACTGTGTGTTCACTTCCCAGAGCCCGTTGGCCATCCGTCACTGTGTGGTCGACCCGCTCCTTCCTCCACCCACCGCCCCCCTTCCCCTCTGGTAACCACGAAATTTTTGTCTGTATCCACGAGTTTCTGTTTCTCTGTACGTTGATCTTGTTCGTTTGTTGCTTTCAGTTTTATATCCCACATATGAGCAGTTTTTATGGAAATAAGCTTGCACATTTTTCATGTGTTTCAGTAAAATTTGTGTGTGGGTTTTTTTTTTTTAGCTGTAAATTTGTCAATTTTTCTTTTTATTTTAGGTCTTTTGTTTGGTATTAATTTCAAGGAGCTTCTTACAAAGAAGAAATATAATTTGATATTCCTTGTAAATATCTTCCCAGATTTTGATTTTGACTTTCCCTTTGTTTATGGTTTCTCTGTGTGTGTCTATGGAAAACCATTTGTTTCGTTGTTGTTCTAATTTCTGATAGACAAACTAGCATACTTCACTGTTCTGTGATGGATTTTAAAGCCTTCACACACACACACACACACACACCCAAGAATTCCACCATATTTTCTTCCTGTTTTTTCATTTCCTCATTTTCCATCAAAACACTTGATTCATTTGTAATTGTTGTTTTCTGGTGTGAAATACGGATCCATATTTTGCCAAGATGCTTACCTACTTGTGCTACTGTGTCATATGTAAGATTCAGCTTTTGCACATTGATGTGACATCCCACCTTAACCATACACTGAAATGAAGACTTGCTTCTATTTATGGACTCTATTTTGTTCCCTACTTCTGTTAGATTGCTGAAATTATTCTGTTTTAATTACTGAGGCTTTACAACCCTTTGTGATACCTAATGAAACATCTAAAAATTTAGGTTCCCCAAGCCCTCATTTTAAATCTATTTCTAATCAGCTGGAGTTATTCTCGAATACTTCCTATTATAGAGCCCACGTTGTCTTCACAGCTCACCTTCTACCTCCACAGTTTCACCTGCCAGTTTCCCATCATGCCTTCACTCTGTTGAACCAGTCATGGGAAAGGTCATCGGTCAATGACTGAGTCCAGACAAGTTTCAAATTCTCATCTTACTCACAGGCATTAATGATGTCTAATACTTCTGTCGTCTTCTGTATCATAAGAGTGTTCTGTAGAATTTTGTTTAATGTTGTTCCTCAAGTATATAGACCATATTTTACCTATTGTGTTTACTAGATTTTTCATTCTTTACATAGATCTCAGATATTTACATTCTATGACTTCTATTTTTATTCTTTTTCTATCACTGTTCAACATATGCCTTCTAATTGATATTCTAAATCATGGCATGGGTTGTTCAAATATATAGTTTGCAATCCACTTTCATATTGAAAAAAAATACACACACACACACACGAGGACTGTCTGGACAGTATCCACCAATGCAATGTGAAAAATAGAGGCATTTATGGCTGGATTTTTTTTGTACAGCCCCCTTTGTGTGTGTGTGTGTGTGTGTTTACTAGAGTAGATCTATTAATAGATGACGACCAAAGTTGTTTGTAAGTACACACACACACACACACACTCCATTTTACAATATTTCTAGTTGATCACTGGACATCTTCACTCATATGTTTTCCTAGAAACTCCACTCAATGAGTCTGAAATAGACAAATGAATAAAGAGAAGGTAGCACATACATACAATGGAATACTACTCTGCCATAAAAAGAATGAAATCTTGTCATTTGCAACATCATGGAGGGACCTAGAGGATATAGTGATAAGCGAAGTAAGTCAGACAGAGAAAGACAAACATCACATGCTTTTACCTATATGTGGAATCTAAAAAAACAAAATAAAACAACAAACAAAACAGAGACAAACTCATAGATACAGAGAACAAACTGATAGTTGCCAGATGGGAGCAGGGGTTGGGGAAAAGAGTGAAAAAGTGAGGGGATTAAGGAGTACCGATTGCCATACGTAAAAGCCATCACAGGAGTGTGAAACACAGCGGACGGAATACGGCCAATAATGTTGTAAAGCTACGTCTGGTGACAGATCGTTATTAGACCAATCAGGATGATCACTTCAAACGTTTCATAAGTGTCTAATCACTATGTTACACCTGAAACTAATATAATATTATATGTCAACTGTAATTGAAAAAATAATTTTTAACTTATCATATATTCCCCACATCAATACTTCGAATTCTTTACTTTTGTCATTGAACAGATAATAGTCAATTTATTCAGCCTAAAAATTTTCAGAAGTCTTTTGACTACTTCAATCAATTCTTTCCATCATTTAAGAAAAAAAACTATTTCTAAATTTTATCTAGGGTTGAGTGAAATCTGTTAGAAGCTCTTTCTAATCTCCTCATACAAAATGTAAATGATAGTTTGATCATATTGATAGAACTCTCCAAATTTAAGGATAAACAAAATTATTTATCTAAGTGCAAAATTTTGAGGTGTTAATTGTGAAAATATTTATATGTTCAGTAAATCATTTTACTATGTGTTATAACAATAAATATAAAGAAAACATGGCAAATTACCTCAAAGACAATCATTCACATATATTTAACTATTAATATCAGGTTTAAAACAAGTACATTTAAAGTTAAATAACACTTTTCTGAGATTTCAAGAACGGCTTATATATGATTCATCAAGAAAATAGAGTCTAACAAAACAAATGTATAATAATTATGGTCAAAGAATCAAGGAGTACGTTTTCACAAAATGTCGACATGTCAAAGCAAACCCATATGATTCCCAGATCTTACACAGCATCACGACTTAATAAGGAATCGCAAAGGATACACACAAAAGCCAGACGGCAAAATATTCTTCCCTCCAGGACCCCGAGCTCTGATATTCTCCCAGCAGCCCCCACCCTTGCAATGTGGCAGACCACCTAGTTCTAAAGCACATCAATCACCTAGGATTATAAACTTCCCCAGTGAATTAATGTATATTCAAATTTGTCGAGAAGAGCTTGTACTGGTAGCATTTGCTGATTTTGAAAGAGCACCACTTCCTCTTCTGAAGTAATTTACTTAGAACACATAACTTGTGTGCCCTTTTCAAACGTCTCCCACGTTAGCTTTTTCACTTGTGTTTTTGTGGCTACTCATATGCCAGCAATATGTGTGGACCTAATTGTTGAAGACCTTCCAAAACACATAAATGATTGCTTACTTTTGCTATAAAGGAGGTTTTTAATAGAGTTATATATTATATGTACATTTATATTCAATGCTTTTTCTTCCTATTTTTAGGATGTAGCAATTCAAATCCAACTTGTAATTAAGTATTTATTTCTGACTTTCTAATGCTGGTTTGGTGTGAATCTATATACTGTCTCTAACAATTAGCTAATGTACCTCTTAACTTTGCTTTAGTTGCAGTCATAATGCTTTCTTTCTCTTTACATAAGTAAACTTTTTGGTATTTTGTTCTCAGGCTATCGAAGTGAGAAACTATTGATTGAAAAATGCTTTTCCTTGTTTTACACAGCTGATGCTTAATCGTATATTGAAAGCAATTACTTCTGTATCTCCAAAGTCCTATATCGTGATTAATAGACATATATATTCCTATATATCCTATTATCATTGAATTATGAAGCCAGAGCTGAGCTTCTCAGTGCTAAGCTTCTAAATTTAGACTTTAAAATTACCAAACACTTAACCATTCATTCAGTTATGCCACCAGCTTTGAGTTTTAAGTCTCATCATAGGCTCTGAGGATTTCCTACCCTCAGTAGTTAATTGGCATCTTCAGCTGCAGAAATCCATTTTCAACTGCTTTCCATTTTCTAAGTAAAAGCAAATGATAAAGATGGTGAGAGCATTATGCTTCTTAGCTCGCGTAGATTGTTTTGAAATCTCTGTTGGCACATGGATAAGCACAAATTCCAAGTCTGAATCCTAGCTTTCTCTCTTCCCAGTGCTGTGACCCGGGACAAGGTGTTTAATTTCCCTTTCTTCATTGGAAAACGAGGGCCCAAATGTTAATTAAAAACTAACTTCAAGTTATTATGTTGCAGATTAAATGAGAGGGTTACAGAAGATATATCCTACTATGTCTCAAGTGTTCAACCTTTCTTGACTTCTGGACGTTATCTCCCATGGCTTACTGGACAAGACTTTTTGGCTTACAAGAAGAGTTATTTACAAAGCTACAATGGGTTTCCGGCAAGGCGAATTCATTGGCAGGAAGCATTTAGAACGGAGTCCAAGAAGAATTCTGTGGAAAAAAGCTGATTATGACCTTAGAGTTTTATAGTTTATTTTTTCCTTCTTTATTTTAATCATGGTAAGAACTCTTAACATGGGATCTACTCTCAACAAATTTTGAAGTACACAATACAGCACTGCTACTTGTAGGCACTTTGTTGTCCAGCAGATTTCTAGAACTTACTTTGGATAATGGAAACTTTATACATGTTGAACAGCAGCTTTCTACCATCCCCTTCCCCACAGCCCAGGGACCACCATTCTACTCTCTGGACACGCCCTTGGCTGGTGTTTAGAAGGTGTCTTGGTGTACACCTTTACCTAGGATACTCAGAGCTGGCGAACACATCGCTTGACTAAGTAATACCTTGATAAACTACCAAAAAGCCCCCAAACAATCAAAACTTCTCTTGAACCCATTAGAGCATGATTAAGAGGTTGCAAGTTGCCCAATTAGTTAAATACATAAATAAAGACAGGCCCATTCCAAGGAGAGATGAGTCCTTGGTGGTAGAGCAAATCATAACTGAAGAGCTGAAAACCAAAGAAAATAGAAAAGCTCATAGATGGCCAAAGCAAAAAGACACAGAATTCTCATGAGAAAATACACAAGCCAGAAAACAGCGGAGTGATCTATTTTGAAATACTGGGGAATGAGGTGACAGTAAGACAGGATTCTATAAGATGCCTTTTGACAATAAAGACTAAAGTTGGAATGTATTTCAAAAATGAAGAATAAAGACCCTTTTTTTCCAGAGAAAATAGTGCTTGCACTGTTACAAATTTTAAAGGGAATCTTTATACAGAAGAGTATCATAACAGATAGAAATTCAGATCTTTGTGAAGAAATTAAGAGATTGAAAAATGGTTATAATGAAAGCAAATTTTAAAAAGAGATGCTTTTATTTTTTTCTTATATTTTAGTCTCTAAAATATAATTGACTACCCAAAGGAGTAGCAATAAATGGAGGCTTTATAGTGTGCATAAAAGTATAACAGCACAAAGGATGAGAGGAAAAATTTGGTCTCATTCTGCTGCAAGATTTCTCCTAAGTGTATCATCTCCTTGAAGGCTGACTGTCGTAAATGAAAGAAGTATATTGTAAATTCTTGGGCAATCAGTGTTTTAATAGATATAAATCATAAGCCCACAGAACAGATGAACAGAATACTTACTAAAAATGTTCAAGTATTCTGAGTGGAGGCAAAGAAATAAGAAAAGACAATAAAGAACAGATTGAACAGGTAGAAAACAATTGGAAACACAGTAGATTTCTATCCAACCATATCAGTTATTACATTAAAATTAAATTGAACACATCATTACAAGGTATAAACTGTTAGAATGGATTAAAAAAAGAGTCTAATTCATGCTCTCTAGAATAAACCCATGTTATATATTAAGACATAAATACATAAAAAGCCATCAGGTTCAACAGATATAGCATACTTAACACCTAATCAAGAGAAAACTGTACTATCTAGTTGAATGCCAGACCAAGCAGATTTCAGACCAAGTACTGTGACCAGGGAAATGGAGTGACATTGTAGACACTAACAGAATCCATTTACCTGGAAAAGAAAACGAAAGAGACGTGCACGTGACTAAGCACAGAGCTGCAATGCACATGAAGTAAAAATGGATACAACAGGAAGGAGACATAGACACTGTCACCCTTAGAATCGGTGACATCAGCCTTTCCCCTTCAGTAAATGATGGGAAGGATACACAGCAAATAGGAAACTCTATCAGCCCGCTCCAACTACGGACATTTCAAAACCACTGAGTGCAAAGCAAAGCTCTTGCTCCGCCCGTCATCTTACCCGCTTATGGACGGGCCATGCAGTGCCCAGATTGGCCAGCCCAAACCCTGGGCGTCACGGTTTCTTACTTCTTGTCACATCCATCCATCCGACAGCCCACCAGTCAGCTGCTTTGTTCTACTTGTACAACGCATCCCACATCTGTCAGCGTCCCACCTCTTCTGTCACCATAGTGTGGTCGCCTGCATCCATTAACGCAATAACCTCCTAGCAGTGTCCCTGCTTCCTTGCAGGGGACCATTCCCAACACAGCGGGCAGGGCCATCTGCATGACACACAAATCAGAGAATTCTGTTGCTGCTGTAGCTCTCCGAAGGGCTTCCCGAGGTCTATGGGAGCTGGATTCTGATTTTCTCTAAATCTTCGTATCCTACTAATCTATCCTCCCCACCCTACCCTGCTCAAACTATCTAAGCAAGCCTTGCTGTTTTCGTAAAGAAACCACTTTTTTTCTTTATGAGGGCACCCACAGCTAAGGTTCCCTGTGACTTAAATATTCTGTGCACCGTGTTTTGCCTCTGATTCCTTCGCCCCTGCCCCAGCCACCTTCATCATAGACCCGGTAAGTTTCCATCATGGCGCTCTCACATCATCTAAAATTTTAGGAGTCTTCTATGGCCCATGCGCTGATTTCATCCCCCTTCACTATAATGGAAGATCAATGTGAGTTCTCTTCAACACCGTGCCCAGACCTACGACACGTATAGAAAGGACGTCGTAAATCCGGTTGAAAGAGTCGACGACAGAATATAGAAAAGTGAATATTCCTATTGTGGTAAATAATTCCCTACTGTAAAGTTTCAGGAATAAAATGAGATATAAAACATCATAAAAATACTAAAATCAGTTTTACTGTGAGAACTTCATGCATTGAAGAGAATTTTTATTCTTTAAAAAACTATGCTCTTTAAACCTGGTAAAATAAACGATATGCTTTCTTTTTATTTAACCTGAGGTGGAGCAACTCATGATTTCCACTTTATTGCCTTGTCACAGAGGTCAAGTTACCTGTGCTCGTTTGCAATGATTATGTTTAGCCAGGGTTTTGAAAATGATTGTAGAGTCCTTATCTTATTTCAGCATTTTAATAACATTATGGAATTGGTATTTTTAATGAAAAAGCCTCCCATAGTGTCTTTGTAAGTGTACACTTAACAATAGTTTGTCATGTAAGTAGATACTACTACATACTTAATACCTAATAGGTCAGAAGATTTAGTGTTGACTTACAAAGGGGTTCTACAGAAATGTTCCCAGAGACCTAAAGATCACACCACAGTAGAAATGTGTCTGGCATCCTAGGACAAACTCCCCACTGTTACAACGCACGGGTGCCTGCAAGTATTACAGGTGCAGTGCCGTGAACCGTTTTTCAGATCAATTATAAACAGAAACAGAATAAAATGTGTAAGTCCTATCTGAAATATTTTTCAAACTCCAGGGTTTAATTTGTCTGTCACTGCCTGCAGCAGAAAAACAATTTAGATGTCTAAAATTGCAATATGACTGTTTAAAAGATTCAGTCGGTTTTTATTTTCACTCCTGCAAAAGAAAAAGTAAATTATTCTTCACAAACGAACACCTTACATCTCCTTTGACCTAATCTGATCTCCAGGAAACATACATATAACCATAGAGGAATACAAACTAGTTTCAAAACACAGTTGCCACGAGTTTGCACAAATGCCTCCAGCTACACTATGATCGAATTTTAATCCACCGGAAAAGAGAAAAATCTCTCCCCAGGGCTGTTCAGGTGGTTCAGGAGAGACCTTGACATTTCCAACCAAAAATCTTACAATCAAGATGGTAGTGTTTAGAAATTTTCATTCTTGTCTTACTGCGTTTTAAATTGTTTTTTTTAAATTTCTGCACCACAAGATAGTTAAGTATGGGTGTATCAGTTTTATATTGCTGCATAACTATTAATCCCAAACCTAGTGGCTTGAACAACATGCATTTATCATCTCAGAGTCTGTAGCTCCGAATTCTGGGTGTGACTTAGTGGAGTCGTTTGTTCAAGATCTCACGAGACTTGAAGCAAGTGACAGGGCCCTCTGAGTCCCCTGCGGAAGCTCTAGGCTCTCTGCCAAGGAACATGTGATGTTGGCTGAATTCAGTTCCCAGCGGTTGGAGAACTGAGGATCTCCTTGTCCTGCTGGCCGATAGCTAGGGTGCTTTCTACAATTCCTACAGGCCACTCCCAGATCCTTGCAGTATGGCCCTCTCTGACAGTAGCCTACCATTCCCTTTGTCACATAATGTAACCCAATCAAGCAGGCGATGTCCCATCACCTTCCTGGTAAAACTCAGTCTAATCAGGGGAATGACTGACTCTTCTCATCTTTGTCCTGTTCTAGCAGTTAAAACCACAAGGGTGCACATCACTGATGTCACAGTATACGGACACTCTGATTGGCTTAATGTTTATGTGCCTGAATTATAAGGAATTAGCCACTGCTTTACTGAATCATTGTTTCCCTGAAACAGAATAAAGGGGAATAACAAATGAGGTCATAGTGTCACACTTTTGGGCTTTGGAGGATTCAAACTCTAAACCCATTTCTCCTGATATTTTCTATCTCCTTTTTAAATTGATTCATCATTTCCAAATTTTAATTTTATGAGCAAAATGTCATTTTTTGCATGTCTGCATTGATTTGTTTAGAAATTTCTATTGCTCTGTGCCTACTGTATATAAGAAAATATTCTAGAAGCTTGACAGAGAATGGTGAGCAGAATATATGGGGCCCCGTCACACAGTTTATATTCCAGTGAGAGATGTGGATACTGAGCATATTTAAAAATACACGTTCTAATGTGAGGCAGCGGGCAGTTCATTTGTAAATCTAAAACATGCCAAAGGGATACTGAGCGAAGGGTACAGGATTGCAGATAGGACAGCAAGAAAATGCTCCCTGAATAGGTGGTGTCGCAGTGGAGCCCTGAGTGGCACCTGACTTACAATACAAGCTGCTGACAGAGTGTCCTTGGATTAAGACATTGCAGAGACCCCGAGGCCGGGCTTGTTCGGCTGCGTTGCAGGAAGAGCCAAGGTGGCTTCTGGGGATGAAGCTGACTGAGGGGACGAAGCAGCAGGACGAGCGTGAGCCCAACCCCATGAGACTGTGTGGACTGCGGTCAGGGAATTCACATATTTTGATTGTAAATAAAATCCTTGGGAGCCTTGGAGAAACGGAGTAAAATGACATGGTTTGTGTGCTTAAAATGTGGTTGTTCCTGTATGACAATTTTAGGCTTCAGGAAGAAGACTGGTAACGTATAAACCTAACGGGCAGCTGCAGGAGAAGACAGGAAAGCCATCGTCGTAGTTCGAAACGGAGAGGCTTCCGTTCAGAGGACACGGGACGGGAACGTCCGAGTGTGTACTGGGAAGCTGGACCTGGCAGGAACGGGGAGTGTGGTGAAAGCTGAGTGAGACAGCAAAGGAGAAACGTCTTCGAGTGTTTTTGGACTCAGCGGCCAGATACACAGGCATGACATTTGTTGCTATGAGGAGGACATTTAGTCATGAAGGTATGGGATTTAAAAAAAATCTGTTTGCACACGTTAGGCTGAAAAAGCCTAAGAGCATTTAAGTGAGGATAAGAAGTAGCAGTGGGTCATCGCACCCAGAGCTCGGGGAGAGAAGAAACTAGAGACGCGTGTGTACAGAGCGTCAGCAGGTCAAAACAAAGAGGACAGCGCTGTGGCCCACCTCTGGGACATTCAACACTGAACGTTCTGGAAAGAAAACCAGCAAAAACGACTCCAAATTACACTCAGAACAGTAGGTAAAAGTTCATAGAGTTCGGAGTTTTTAAGCCTAAGGAATGAAAGTTTTTTAAGGAGCGGGTCATCTACTTGAGTCATTTTTCATGTGGGAGGGACTTAATCCCACATGAAAAATTTTTAGAAATCAGTGGGAACATTTCTTGTTATTTATAATGTTTGGGAAGCGCTAAGGTGTTAGGCAGTTAGGTATCATGCATTGTTGTACCCCCAGGCATTCGGATTGGTTGAAAACATATTAGTAAATATATGGGACCCTAACCTAACTCCATTTTATAGAAAATAAGTAAGTAAATAAATAAATAAGCAAGCACAGTTTTGTTTTTTTTCCCCCCACAGTTGTCACATAAACAAGAGAAATTTGATGAGATTGGAATAAAGAAAAATCACACAAAAACCTGTTGTGTTTACTTGTGGGCCTTAGTATCAACTCCATAGTTCCAGAAAAAAAATTTCCTCAATGCCATTTTACAAATAAAACATTACATCTAGATTTTACTTGGGGACCTTCACTGTGTTGGGGTACAAGTAAATGCATTGATAAAAATATGAACAACAGAATTTTTCATTGAAATTTCATTCTTTAGCAGGGGTGTCCAAACTTTTTGCTTCTCTGGGCCACACTGAAAGAAGAAAAATTGACTTGGGTCACACTAAAAGACAGTAATGATAGCTGCTTAGCTAAAAAAAAGAAAAACATTTCACCATGTTTTAAGAAAGTTTACAAATTTGGGTTGGGCTGCATTCAAAGCCATCCTGGGCCTCAGGTAGCCCGTGGACCATGGGTTGGACAAGCTTGGTTTAGATGGTAAGTTTAGAGGATTATTTTGGACATAGTTTCAATAGCAAAGTTGTATCAGCTGGTTCTCTGAGTGGTTAAACACGTAGAACATTCTCTTCTTTCTTTGGTTGGTCATTAGAAGTTCAATTATTTACTTATTATTACATGGATAATCAGTTCAAAATTTATGTCCCTGAACTTGCCATCCAATAAATTTGACACTTCTACTAATTAAAAGTCATTTGGATCAATATTTATTAGACAACATTATTATAAAATTATTTTATGCAAGTGTCTATTTGCCAGTTGAGAGAATGATCAGAATTATTGCATGTCTATGAGGATGTCAAAGTCAGAATGATTTATTCTGATTAAGTTCCTGGTTTTAAGACTAGGTAAATCAAATTTAAAGTACACAAAAGTATAAATTTTAGGCATAGAACCAAATTCAACATTTATACTTGAGAATTGGTTTATGATCTGCTCACTCAAGTCTCTGATCGTTAAGTTACTGAGCTTCCAGCACCGCTACCTCTAGTGACGAGACCGTGGGAAGCGAGGCACGGAGAGACTGCTGCAAACATGACTGAAACGCGAACCGAGTGCGAGGGGCTGCAGCCTTCGCTGCGTCTGTTGGCACCCGACGCCTGCGGCCCCCGCTGTGGCTGCAGAGGCACGTGGTGGGGCAGAGCCCAGGCTCGCTGTAGTCTGAGCGGCTCTTAGAGTTCACTTCACGTGAAAGGTACAGATAGATGCAGGGCTGGCAACGAATAAAACAGTTAAGTGGACAGGGTACCCCCAGAAATGTGATGGAAAGGAGTGCATACCAGGCAGCACTCCTACCCGCAAGAAAGGAAGGAGAACCGACGAGCAAATAGATTAGCCCCAGGACTTACGTGAGCTGACAGGTTTTATAAACTCCCAAGACTTTGAGCAAAGAGGGGGACTAGGGAAGTCTATGAGATGGAGTCCCTTGAAGCACGCTGCTAAAATGATTACCGTTCGGAAGGTTAAGGCCCGAGGAAAGACCGTTCCTGCTCTAAGCAGCCTGGGGACTCACTCGTGTTGAACTCCCCAGGCCCGTGTCAGTGCCTGGAGACGGAGCAGGCCTCCAGATGGCCCTCCGAACGCCGCCCCGGGGCGTCGCGTCCAAAGCCAGCTGACATCCATCATCCGGACCAGCAGACGTGACCAAACCTCTTGGAGCCCAGACAAAAATCCAAGGAGCAGGCACAGTGGGAGGAGGTGGAAGGTCATGGGTGGGAGGAAAAGGTGGTGGAAAGGGCGAGAAGAGGACACGAAGAGGCAAGCGTGGAAAGCAAAGAGGATCCACAGTCCACGCAGTTCCCTCTGTGCCCGGACCTCTACCCGGAGAAGAGGAAGGGAAGAGGCGGGGGCCACGGTCTCACTGCTGCAATGTCTCGGCGACAGCAGCACTGTGACGGCAGCGAGGGCTCCGGAAGAAACACAGGACACACAGACACAGTCACCAGCAATGTACACTCGCCTGGTGGTGCCAATGACGCATTGCTCTGAGGAGCTGACTGGGGGGCAGCAAGATGATCTCCAGGAGTGAGTTCAAGTGTTTGGAGTTTTCTGTCCCACCCCAGACCCGCTGCTGTCGTCTGTGCATTTTAATGGCATCCCCACTGGGTCTGCAAGCACAGGGAAGTGTGAGAAATACTGCACTGTGGATCCCCGGGGACACATTAACATTGCTTTACGTTCACATCAATGAAGACCCAGCCACAAGGGTGCTATTGGAGCGACCTAATCTCTAAGTCAAGTGACGTTCCAGGGAAGGTGGCAATTCTTGAGAATCCCTAAGAAATGCCGGCCTCTCTACTGCCCATTCCCTGTGGGTTACGCTGCCTGGAAAAGAAATGTGTGGTTTTGGAAGCAGTACTGAAAATACGCCATCGGCAGTCCTGTCCACATTCCTTCTTTTTTTTTCCTTGTATATTCTATGGTCTTAATTTGGTTTTATTAACAAGCTACTTTTTCAATACATATTCCTTTGCTGACCATGAGAATATTGTCAAGAGAGTTGAGGGAGTGCTAGTATATACACCAGTGTGACTGAGGACAAAAGTAATGCCCTATTGACCTTATACTGTGGCATAATTCCTTATTCTCATTGTAGGATAAACTCACAGGAGGGAAAGCACCATAGAGTATGTTATGAGAGCAATCGGATTTACAGACAGGAAGCCAAGGCCTAACACCAAATCACACTTGATTTCACACACACATATACACACACACACGTGTGTGTGTGTATGTGTGTGTGTAATAAGTTCAAGTCTTCGGGTTGCTAAGCAATTCACTTAATGAAAAATTCCATGAATTTGGAATACTGGGATCATAATAACTGAATTATATGATAATTTTCCTTCATTCTCCGTATTAAAGGGGAGTAGAATAGGTCACCCCAAAATATGCCTTTTTGCCATAAGGATTATTATTTTGAGCTGATTATTTTTAAGACATAGCAGACACTGGAGAAACTCTGAAAACCTACCATTACTTCTTTATCCCCTATAAAATAAGGACTCATCTAAATTCTACCTAGTGCCTATTTCATTTCTGTATTTTTTAACTAGACAAGTAGGTAAGTTGGTTATATGTGAAGGAGCGTGGAGAGTCTGAATTTTTTAAGCACCTCCTAAGAATTTGAAGTAGGTATCAGTGGATTATTTTTCCAAACAAAGATATCTCTGTGACTTGAAAAAAAGTATTGGAGGTCGTATTTTTAGGTATCCATCTGGATTTAAAATATTGATTATCAATTAACAATAAGTGTGGGGAAGGGAAAATTCATCTGAGAACAATTCTCACCTTCAGACGGAGACTGAACATTTTATCGGGTGCTATGCTGTGAAATCAGACGTGGCAAATGATTAACTGACAGAAATGATTACACTATTCTTAGCGATTTCCCTAATTCTTTTCATTTCTTTGGTGGTTTAGAGTACTTTTAATAAACATGAAAATGTTTCCATTATTCTGTCATGTACTGTGTCTAGTACTTAACTAAAACTAATTTACTTTTATTGTTATACCCGTTTTATTTCTAGATGCTAATGCAGTTTTACATGATTTTCATAGCTTTATCAATCAGGGTCAAAGATAAATGAAGTCATCTATACAATGTACAATCTGTCTCCAAATTATATATTTTGTAGGAAAGATTTTAAAAATATCAGCATGGAATAAATAAAAGATAGCTATAAATTCAGACATTTAGAAAGAATATATATTAGGTAGAAATGAATTTCACATATATGTATATGAACATATATTCACTATGTTAGAATATATTAATAAAATGTGTATTAAGTGACTCCACAGTATGGGTTATGATATGTTACAATATACATATACCGCTTACTTTGAGAGAAAGGTAGCCTACAACTAAATACCTGTAATGCAGTAAGAGAAGTTGTGTTAGTTCGACGTGGTTTACAGCAGTGGTCCCCAACCTTTTTGGCACGAGCTCCACCTCAGATCACCAGGCATTAGATCCTCATAAGGAACACACAACCTAGACCCTTCGCATGCGCAGTTCACAATGGGGGTCGTGCTCCTGTGAGAGTCTAGTGTCACAGCTGATCCCACAGTGATGAGGACCGGCTGCAAATACAGGTAAAGGTCACCTCCTGCTGTGCGGCCCGGTTCCTAACAGGCCACAGACCGGTCCATGGCCTAGGGGCCGGGAACCCCTGCTCAACTTGAAACATCATCTTTTTTAGGAAGTAGGGTTTTAAAAAGTTCCAACACAGCCTTTTCCAAGTGTCTGAAACTTAACCACCGTTGACTACGTTTCAGGATGTGAGAGGTTTTTCTAATTACAACTCCATTCCAGAATAATTGCTTAGAGAGGAGAATACAAAAAACTCCTTTGGAATTAAAAATGCTAGTTCCATTTTTTTACTTCCTTGAATTGTTCAGGCATGATTCTAATGACTCTATTTCTAAAAAAAGGAGCGGTGAGAAGATTTTCAAAACTCAGGTTGCAGTTTAGATGTATTTCACTTGGAAGAAAAGCAAATTTCCAAAAAATGTTGAAGACATGTTTTCCATAGTAAGGTATTGATAGTAATGACCCTGAGAAACAGATGTTCCCTTCGTTCTGCTATTATCTTCCGTATAAACCTTTAATTCACTGTCCTAAGAAAACTTTAATGCTCTTGTCACCCTCATTAGATAATGTCGTGATTTGTTCATTTTCCTGTGTTCAGCAGCTGGTTGAAAGTAGGTCATTCAATAGAGGTTTATTGAATGACTGAATAGATGTGCAACAGAGAAAACCAGGAATTCTTTTGTTTCCCGGTCTTTATTTTTACTTTCTACAAACTTCCAAAAATAAATCACTGATCCTAATTTACAAATATATAAAATATATCTTTATTCTCTTTTTAAATCTTCTAGTCGTTGATGATTTTCAGCAACAAAACTGATTCCTTTATTTCTTTTAACCCTTTTGGTGTGTTAATTGACATCAAGCTTTTTTTTTTTTTTTCCAAAAGGTGTCAAAAAGCCACAAAAATAAAAAGTTGTTATTTTGACTATTGTATGCATTTAATAATAACATTTTAAGATGCTTTTTAGATAAATTACATTATTTTATTTAAAATTTTTGTTATAGGCCAACAAATTACCATTATATTGAATTTTAGTGAAAAAAAGACAAAAAAACCCCACGAAATGGCATCAATTAGATTTAAGTATAGATGAATTATAATCCAATGGTCAAATCCCCCTATCTGAAGGTAGTTCTTTCCTACTGGCATGTGCTGTACCACATGCTCCAATTGTTTTTCAATCTTAGATTCTCAAAAAGTTCTACACCTGAATAACAGTCGTCTGCAGTAGAGGTGAACGTTTTTTGAGCTTGTGGGGTAAACTCGAACCCTGCAGTCAGCGGACGGAAATACTCGTTCACTGTGTCCAAACGTCACAGCAAAAGGGTTAAACGTGTCCACTATTCCCTTGGACAAGACAATAACCAAAACTGGGACAAAAAGGAATTAAAGAAACGGAAAACATACAGGCAAGGCTATATCCCTAATGCGATCATCAATTTTTACGTAAGAGGGAATTCACTGTACACTTCTGAAAATGGTGCAAAAACGTATCAAGTCCTTCCCTCCCTCAGTATGAGGTTTTAAATTGTGAACTAAATTGGATTTCTTTCTTGTACCTGTGAATTTGTTTTGATGAAGCCACGAGTTTTAGATGGCAAAATGAAGTTGTTTATTTAACTGTTTTTATCCATATTCAGGCATTTTTATTTTTAAAATTTAGCAACTTTCTGAAACTTCTAACACATTCATTGATAAATATGAAATGGATAATGAGGAAAGATTAAAGTTTAACAGCTCTCCTCACACCTTTCCCACCTCTCTCTGTTCCTGGACATGACAGACAGGAAGTAATGTGCTAGGAACATCACATGACCTTTCACTCCATTCTCTGCAAGGTCAAACTGACCAGTTAACATTTATTAAGCAGCCCCTGAATGTAATTTGATAATTCACTGCTCAGGAGTTAGTAACAGTTTATAGCAATTTACAGTCTTGTCTCATCACCGCACAAAAGCTCTGAACTTATTGGGAAGAAATGTAAAAATACCTTTAACGGCATAAAGGCCGTGTCTTTGATTCAAATCAATAGGAATAAAAACTTCTTGTTTTATTTTTCATGCTTCATTTCTTTGTCTTTTTTGAAAAGGGGTACAATTAAGTTGCAAATTGCAGTTTTTGCACTGTAGAACTGTATGCCTGAAACCTATGTAATCCTTGCTAACAGATGTCACCCCAATAAGTCTAACAATAAAAATGAATAAAAAAATTAATTAATTAATTAATTAATTAATTATTGTACTTGTAACAGTAACTCTCTTCAAAATTCTAGGGGATCTTATAATATCCCACCCTATCTATCTATTGATCTATCTATCCATACTAAAAGAAGGATAATATTAGATATATCATTGGTTTTACAAAACACATAGTACATCTAATGTTCCATTAAGAAAGTAACATCAATATTTAAATTAATCCATTTAACAATAACATGTGGCATTGGGAATTTTGACCGCTTTCATTTCTAAGATATTATTGTTTTATCAAAAGCATCTGATTCAAGAATGAAAGTGAAATGGACCTCTTATGGAAACATGTTTTCCTGTTTATGCTCAAACTTTGCAATTGAGCGGTTATTTTTTAAATCTACGAACTTCGTGATATGAAAGGCACGTGAAGAAGGGTTGTGGGTACCGCTTTACCAGTTCTGACAGACACTTAAGAATATAAAGTGGCAGGTGAAAATTGGACATTTAAAAACGTTACCACCATTTCCCACTTCACTAACAGATATTATAGCATCGCTAGTTTCTGACATGCTAACTGGTGATGACAAGGATCGGTTTTGAAATGATATATTTACAAAAAGCATGCAACCGAGTGGTTAATGCATTGTGCAGGCAGAGAACGGTGGAATTTCAACGGCCCTGAACACTTTGCTGGAAGTAGTTTCTGTGTGACATGACTTGTAGCTTTGTTAGGTGATGCTAAACCTCACTGACAAGCCCATGATAGGGAGGCCAGGTCGTGGCCTTGACAGTCACCCCCAGACCAATCTGAAGAGAGGTGCAACGTGACGTGTGACCAGAGAATGAACTTTAGAAAGTTTGCTTTAATCAATAAGCACTCTTGCTCGATCCCTCTTACGGCCTCTTCTCTGCGTCTTGGCTTCCCGGGGCACTTAGAGCAAAGTACCAGTTTGTGACACAGGGAAGCTGTCTCCATATAAATAATCCACCAAAACTCTTATGACCCATTTTAGGCCACAACTTAAATATTCACTAGAAGAAGGCTGTGCTTCATCTGGATGGCACCATAGTTTGACTTTGTATCTATCTTTTTATCGATTTCCTTCTACAAAATCCAAAAAGAATGAGGCTAAGCTGGTCCTATGCATTTGATAACAAGAGAGAAATATTAGTGCCCTTGTGTAGTCAGTAAGAAATAATGGAAACGTGACTTCGAAGGAGAAAACCCACTTTAGAAAATAATTTCAAGCTGTTGTAGTTTCCAAATCACTCTCATTTCCTTACACTAAAGTCAATTGCCTAACCTAGATTATAGTTAACATGGAAAAATAGGAAAGCAAAATAAAAAACGATCAACGGAGTTAAAAAAATGACTTGGTCTAGGCTCCAGCGTGTTGACTGTCATCCAGGTTTTTCCGAAACCTCAGTTGGTTATCATTCATTATCATCTGAGATACACGCGTATGTAAATGGGGCCAGGAGGCCAGCTCATGGGGTCTGCAAACCATCCAGGGTGCATCCCAGAAACGCACCAAAGAAGGAACGGTAGATAGATCTAGAAAGTTCAGCTTTGTTTTTTCGAAATGCAGAGAGCTCCAAAAAATATTCTAAATTTACATACTTCTGTATCAGATATTCTAACTTAAAACATGAAAAGAATTCTTCCCTGGACTCAGTGTTGGGCAAGTGGCAGACCTTGAAATATGGTGTGAACACATAGCAAGGGGTAACCCAGACCAAAGAATAAATCATGACAAATTTGTCCCCCAGGCATTTCCTCTTGGAGAACCCCTATATTATCACACGCAATGTCCTTAAGTACAAAGATGAATGTTATTAGTAGATGTATACTTGACCAGTGTTTTATCCTGCCAGAGCTCCAGGGGCACTAATTGTGGACGATACATCACAGTCATGAATTAATTAGTGTTCTTAATGCCAAAGGAGAAAAGCAACGGTGTCAACAAATGCAAGTGTGAAAGAGCAACTATATGATAAATGGGTCATTCAACGTTTTTATTAAATTAAATATATTCATGACACAGTCTAACATTGCGATATTGACTGAATAATTTAATCTTGTCATTTCATAGAGTGGGTTGCAAAATAATAAATTGTTCAAGCTGAGTCAGATATTGAATACTTTTAAACTCAAGAGAGTTGTGTGCATTAAAAAAGATGCCTGCTACCTCATTCCTCAGATTTGACAGATATTAGAGCATTCATAATAAACCTGCCATTAGAGGCACTCATCTCTTTTTTTTTTTATTTCACTGACAGAAACATATCCATTTTTGTCTGAAATATTATCTTTCAAGAGCCCTAATTTATGAGGACCAAAATAACTCACCCCAAAAGGTCTAGTCAGACTTTATTTATTGAGAAACATTAAGACTTCCATGACATTTCTTAAAACCTGTTAACCAACATAATGATGATGAGTAATTGGAAAACAACTGAAGACAGATTGTCCATGGGCTGAGAAAAGTGAGTGCAGGTAAATGATTATAAATATCAAGCTAAGAGCAGGGTTCGAAACACCGTCTTAGTGATCCAACGTCCTCTACTACTAATCCTATATGGGAACTGAGCCTATTTTCTTCAAATAAAAAACAAAACAACTTTAACTCATCTGAGTCAGGAATGAGATGGAAAACATGAGCATCAGACAGAAAATAAAAGCAAACACATAATCTCTACAACTTCTGCTCTTCAGGGTACCCCCTGAACCCCCGCTGAGCATCGCGAACATAGGCGAGTCATGTCGGAAAAACAGGTGCAAGGAAGTCAGGGAGCCCAAATGCTGCGTCTCCTAGCGAGTCGTTCGATTCCTCCGCGAGAAAAGCTCTGTCTCTCGGAGGGCAATCAGGAGGGCAAACAGGAGGGCGAACAGGAGGGCGAACAGGAGGGCAAACAGTACTACAGGAACCATCTAATGAGCGGTTCTTTGCAGAAGCACAAAACTGTATGTTTACAACTTTCCAGTTTACTTGAAAAACGGCGCTTTAGAGCCCATGATTGGTCATCTAGTGTGCTGGCAGAACAGGAAGCTGAGATGGTACAGACATACCCAGACCCTGAGAGACCCCGTCTCCCTCCTCCTTTCTCTCCCCCACCCTCTCTCTGTCTCTTTCCTTTCTTCTTTCCTCTCCTCCCCCCCACCCCAAATATTTGTCCAATGTCTACTATGTACCACACACTATTCTGGATCCTGGCGATGGATGGCTTATCAGATGCAGAAGGCTCCCGAGTTCAGGTCATGCATACAACAAAGGCAGAAAACAGTAAGTGAACAAATGGGCAAAAGAGATACATTTGAGCTGTAACATTTTTTATTATGAAGTTTTTATCATCCAAAGGATAGTTTGCTTTCAAGTCTTTGCATTAGCGCGTCAAACTTCTTTCGTTCAAAATGCAAGTAAATTTTAGTGAAACTGTATTTTCTGATAGAGAAATTTTGTTTATAGTCTTTAATTTTTCACAAAGAATTTTTAAATATGGAGTTATGCTAAATTTCAAAACAAAGTATATTTACAAACTATAAATGTATTTTCTGTGTGCTTTTTAAAAATGTCTTTACAATGAAAGTCACTCTTTAACTGCTGAATGCTATGGGGGCAGGATTCACCACCACAGAACGTACAGGGCTGTTCCATCACCTTGAAATGTCCCTTTGCAGTCAATTCCTTCTTCTACCCCCAGTGACCAGCACTACTGAGCTGCTTTATGTCCCCAGAGTTTTGCTTTTTCCAGAAAGTTCTATAAATGGAACCAACCATACGGAATGTCACGTGCTGGGCCTGGCTTCTCTCCCTCTGCCATATGTGTGTGTACGTATGCATGTCTGGATGTATGCGTGCACACACACACGTGCGCGCGCGCGCACACACACACACACACACACACACAACCACTGTTCTGTTTATTTAAGCCATTGGTAATATTTCAAAGCAATTTAAAATGAAAAAGTGAATTTTATTTTACCTTCATATTTTTTGTTTGCAACATTCTCTGTGGTTTGTGCCATTTCGTGTTTCTACATGATATGATGTCCCTTCTGTCCGCCAAAAAGTTTTGAACATTTTTATAAAGTTTGGATTCTAAGAATGAACCCCTTCATTTTTGTGTTGGTCTAAGAAAGTCACTATTTCTCCTTCAACTTGAAAACTATTGTCACTGCACAGAGAATTGGGCATCGGCAGTTCGGGTCAGTTTGCCCGCTTCCTTTGGCGGGTGTGGGTTTCCACCAGTGTCCTTTGGCTGCAGATGGGGTTCTTCCTCCTCCCGAAAATGAGGTTTTCCCTCCTCTGGGGAGATGGCGTAGCTGAGTTTGGGTGCTGTTTCCACAGTGCCTGTGTTTCCCATCTGGCTCCACAGCACCACGAGGCAAATAAAAACCTGTTTCTCAGAACTCTCTCCTGTCTTCCTGGTGAGAACCTGCCGTGGGCCGTCTGGGG
>PVJL010015313.1:0-24775 GCA_004026885.1 Lyroderma lyra | reverse complement strand
TTTTTTAATTCATTTTTATTGTTAGACTTATTGGGGTGACATCTGTTAGCAAGGATTACATAGGTTTCAGGCATACAATTCTACAGTGCATTGTCAACTTGATGTATAATAAGTTCACCACCTAATGTGACTTCTCTTTCCATCACCTTATATTTAGCTTCCCCCCCTCCTCTCCCACCCCCTTCCCTTTCTCCCCTCCCTGACCCACTCATCCCCAAATAAACATTGAACTATTGATTGTGTCCATGGGTTGTTTGTTTGTTTGTTCATTTCTTTTCTCTTTGTTGCCTTCAGTTTTATATTCCGCATATGAGTGAAGTTCCTTGTTCTTTCTGTCTGGCTTAACTCACTAAGCATGATGATCTCCAGGTCCATCCATTTTTGTTGCAAATGGCAATATTTCATCTTTTCTTACAGCTGAGTAATATTCCATTGTGTGTATGTACCACAGCTTCTTTATCCAGTCATGTGTCGCAGGGCACTTTGGTTGTTTCCATGTTTTGGCCACTGTGAACAGCGCTGCAATGAACATTGGGGTACATAAGTCTTTGCGGACAAAGGTTTTCAAGTTTTTTGGGTAGATCCCCAGAAGGGGGATTGCTGGGTTGAATGGTAACTCCATTCCCAATTTTCTGAGGAACCTCCACACTGCCTTCCACAGTGGTTGTACCAGTTTGCACTCCCACCAGCAGTGTACCAGAGTTCCTTTTTCTCCACATCCTCTCCAGCACTTGTTATTCCTTGTCTTGTTGATAACGACCATTCTCACAGGTGTGAGGTGGTATCTCATTGTGGTTTTGATTTGCGTTTCCCTGTTAGCTAATGAGGATGAGCATTTTTTCATATGTCTGCTGGCCATTTGTATTTCTTCGTGGGAGAAGTGTCTGTTTAGTTCGTCTGCCCACTTTTCAATTGGGTTGTTTGTTTTTTTGTTGTTAAGTCTTATTAGTTCTTTATATATTTTAGATATTAGACCCTTATCTGATGTGTTATTTACAAATATTTTCTCCCATTCAGTTGGCTGTCTCTTTGCCTTGTTGATGGTTTCTTTTGCTGTGCAGAAGCTTTTTAGTTTGATATAGTCCCATTCATTTATTTGTGCTTTTACTTCCCTTGCCTTTGAGGTCAGGTTCATGAAGTCCTCCTTGAGTCCTAGGTCTATAAGTTTAGTACCTATGTTTTCTTCTATACAGTTTGTTGTTGCAGGTCTTATATGAAGGTCTTTAATCCATTTTGAGTTAATTTTTGTATATGGAGAGAGTTCACAGCTCAAGTTCATTCTTTTGCATATGTTTTTCCAGTTTTCCCAGCACCACCTACTAAAGAGGCCATCTTTTCCCCATTGTATGTTTTTTGCTCCTTTTTTGAAAATTATTTGTCCATAAATTTGTGGGTTTATTTCTGGGTTTTCAGTTCTATTCCATTGGTCTCTATTTCTGTTCTTCTGCCAGTACCAAGCTATTTTGACTATTGATGCTTTGTTATATAAATTGAAGTCAGGGAATGTAATGCCACCAGCCTTATTCTTTTTATGTAGTATTGCTTTGGCAATTCGAGGTCTTTTATTGTTCCATATAAATTTACTAATTCTTTTATCTATTTCACAAAAGTATGATTGTGGGATTTGGATGGATATTGCATTAAATCTGTAGATTGCTTTGGGCAGAATGGCCATTTTAACAATGTTAAGTCTTCCTATCCATGAACAGGGGATATTTTTCCACCTCTTAAAGTCTGTTTCAATTTCTTTCAAAAGTGTTTTAAAGTTTTCCCTGTATAAGTCTGTCACGTTCTTCCTTAAGTTAATTCCCAGATATTTCATTCTTTTTGTTGTGATAGCAAAGAGAATTGACTCCTTCATTTCTTTTGCTGTGGATTTGTAGTTTGTATATAGGAATGCTGTTGATTTTTTTACATTGATTTTGTATCTGCGACTTTTCTATATTCATTTATTGTTTCTAATAGTTTCCTGGTGGAATCTTTGGATTTTTTTATATAAAGGATCATGTCATCTGCAAATAGTGACAATTTGACCTCTTCTTTCCCAATTTGGATACCTTTGATTTCTTTCTCTTACCTGATTGCTGTGGCTAGAACTTCCAGTATTATATTAAGTAGCAGGGGGCATCCCTGTCTTGTTCCTGATTTTAGGGGAATAGGTTTCAGCTTTTCCCCATTCAGTATGATGTTAGCCGAGGGCTTGTCATGTATGGTCTTTATTATGTTGAGATACTTTCCTTCTATACCTATTTTATGTAGTGTTTTGATCATAAATGGATGCTGTATCTTGTTGAAAGCTTTTTCTGCATCAATTGAAATGACCATATGGTCTTTATCTTTGATTTTGTTTATGTGGTGTATCACATTGATTGATTTTCATATGTTGAACCATCCTTGTGCTCCCGGGATGAATCCCAGTTGATTTTGATGTATGATCTTTTTGATGCATTGTTGTATTCTGTTTGCTAATATTTTGTTTAGAATTTTTGCATCTGAGATATTGGTCTATAGTTTTCTTTCTTTGTGTTGTCTTTGCCAAGCTTTGGTATTAGAGTAATGTTGGCCTCATAGAATGGGTTAGGCAGTATTGCTACCTCTACAATTTTTTGGAAGAGTCTGAGGAGGATAGGTGTTAATTCTTCTTTGAATGCTTGGTAAAACTCATTGGTGAAACCATCTGGTCCAGGGCTTTTGCCTTTAGGGAGATTATGGATAGTCATTTCAATCTCTTCACTAGCAATTGGTCTATTTAGATTATCCCAGTTCTTCTTGGTTCAATCTAGGTAGGCTATAAGTTTCTAGAAACTTGTCCATTTCTTCTAGGTTGTTAAATTTAGTGGCATAAAGTTCTTCATAATATTTTCTTATAATCCTTTGTATTTCTGTGGTATCAGTGGTACTTTCTCCCTTTTCATTTCTAATTTTGGATATTTGTGTCCTTTTCTTTCGTTGATTAGTCTAGTCAGGGGTTTGTCAATTTTATTGACTTTCTCAAAGAGCCAGCTCTTTGGAATATTAAATTTTTCTATTGTCCTTCTGTTCTCTAATTGGTTTAGCTGTGCTTTAATTTTTATTATTTCTTTCCTTCTGCTGACTTTGGGTTTTGTCTGCTCTTCTTTTTCTAGTTCTTTAAGATGGGTTGTTAAAATGTTTACTTGTGATTTTTCTTGTTTCTTAAGATAGGCCTGTAATGATATAAATTTCCCTCTTATCGCTTCTTGGCCTTTTGGCTAAGTTCAAGTTTAAATTTCCCTCTTAACTACTGTTTTCACTGTGTCCCAATAATTTTGATATGTTGTATTTTCATTGTCATTAGTTTCTATATATTTTTAAATCTCATCTTTTTTTTTTTGTTCTTTTATCCAGTCCTTTTTAAATAAGCTGTTGTTTAATCTCCATGTATATGTGTTTCTTTCTGCTTTCCTTTTACAGTTGATCTCCAATTTCAAAGGTTTGTGGTCTGAGAATACACTTGGTATGATTTCGATCTTGAATTTGCTGAGGCAACTTTTGTGTCCCAGCATGTGGTCTATCCTTGAGAATGGTACATGTGCACTAGAAAAGAAGGTGTAGTCTCTTTTTGCTGGATGAAGTGTCCTGTAAATGTCAATTATGTCCAATTGCTGTAATGTGTCATTTAGAGCTGTTGTTTCCTTATTTATTTTCTGTTTGGATGATCTGTCCATGGCTGTTAGCGGGGTGTTTAAGTCTCCCACAATGATTGTGTGTTCATCAGTTTCTCCTTTCAAGTCTGTTAGTAGTTCCTTTGTATATTTTGGTGTATCCTGGTTGGGAGCATATATATTAATTAGTGTCAAGTCTTCTTGTTGTTGTGTTGTGCCTTTTCTCATTATGTAATGTCCATCCTTGTCTTTTACTATATTTTTTAACCTGAAGTTTATTTCGTTAGATATCAGTATGGCAACTCCTGCTTTTCTCTGGTTACCATTTGCTTGGAGTATTGTTTCCCATCCTTTCACTCTGAGTCTGTGTTTGTCCTTATGGCTGAGATGTGTTTCTTGGAGACAGCATATGGATGGGTTCTGTTTTTTAATCCAGTCTGCTACTCTGTGTCTTTTTATTGGTGAGTTCAGTCCATTGACATTTAGAGTGATGATCGATATGTGAGGATTTCCTGTGGCCATTACTTATTTCTTTCTTTGTTTTTGTTTTATTTTTGTTTCTTTCTTGTTGCCCCAACTTTGTTCCATTTGTCCTGATGTTTTGTTTCAGGTCGAAGAGCCTCCTTTAGTATTTCTTGGAGTGCTGGCCTTGTGCTGGCAAATTCCCTCAGCTTCTGTGTGTCTGAGAAGGTCTTTATTCCACCTTCATATCTGAAAGATAATTTTGCTGGATAATTTATTCTTGGCTTAAAGTTTCTCTCTTTTAAATTTTTGAATATTGGATTCCACTCCCTCCTGGCTTGCAGAGTTTCTGCTGAGAAATCTGATGCCAGTTTGATGGGTTTTCCTCTAAAGGTTATAGTTCTTTTTTCCCTGGCTGCCTTGAGAATTGTCTCTTTGTCTTTAGTTTTGGACATCTTTACCGTGTGTCTTGGAGAAGATCTGTTAGGGTCCCGGTATCTAGGGGACCTGTTTTCTTCTTGAACTTGGGGTTCCAGATCTTTCCATAGGTTTGGAAAGTTCTCATCTACTATTTGTTTATTTTCTCTGTAGAATGCTCTACCCCTTCTTCTATTCCTATTATCCTGATGTTGTTTTGTCTCATGGATCAGATAGTTCTTGTAGAGTTCTTTCAATCCTTTTGATTCTACATTCCCTCTCTTCCTCTTTCTTAGCTGTTTCCACGTTCTGATCTTCGATATCACTAATTCTTTCCTCCATCTCGTTGGCCCTGTTTCCTATGGCAGTTATTTCGTTTCTCACTTCTTTTATTGTATTATTTATCTCTCTCATTTCCATCTCAATCTTCCTTATGTTTTGAATTTCTTTGTTAAATTGTTCCTTTTGTTCATGAAGTTCCTTTTTTATGTCATTCATGTCCTTTCTTATGTTGTTTATGTCAGCCATGGTGCTCTGCCAGTATGTTTTCATTTCTCTCAGAGCCTTTAGAATGGCTACTTTAAATTTTCTGTCACTTAATTCGGAAACTTCTAGGTCTAAGAAGCTGTCTTGATAAATTTTCTGTTCTTTCTGAGGAGTTTTAGTTTTTAAGGAATTCATCCTGTCTCCTGGGTTCTTCCTCTTTGACATGAGGGCGTTATGTTCAATAGTGCCCAGGTGCCCAGATTGGTACTTTTGTGGTGTCTTGCTATAGGGCAGACACAGATGGTACTGGAGGGGGGGCAAGTTTTGGGAGAGACAGGGGTTGTTTATTTCTTGTTTCTGGTCTCCTGCTACGTTTGGAGGCGATGCACATCTATCATGGTCCCTCCGCTTCCTGTAGTTAGTGGTTTGGGAAGGTTGTAGGAAAGGGGAGAGGCCAACAAAAGGCACACTGGGGCAGCTCCACCTTCTGCCCTATGCTGGGGAAGCTGGGTGATGTGGGCCAAGGCTGTTCCTGCTGGCTTGGGCGAATGCTATCAAATCCGCCTTTCTTTCTGGGCCTTTTTCCATGGGCAAATGTTGGGGCAGAGTCTGCGGGCTCGCACTGCTTTTAGGACCCAGGGGCGCACAAGCAGGCATGCACACAAGTCCAAAGCTGTGGGTCTGACCCCGCAGCAGGAAGGCAGCTGACCCGCCTCCGCAGCGGGCCAGTTACAGGAGCCACAACCCCGTCTAGGATCCGCATACGCCTGTGCTGTGGGTCCCTAGGGAGCCTAGAGCCAAGATGTCATCTCTGCAGTTCAGAGTCCTTGCTCAGCCCTGCTACCACTCAAAAGTTCCAGAGGCTGGCTCCCAAGGTCTGTCCCCAACTCACTGCTCCAAATTCCAGTTCCCCAGCCTAGCTCCCCAACGGACTCCCACTGTTCTGCTGCTTTGCTAGGCCTTCTCCTCTTGTCGCCTCTTGGCTTCTCCCCTCCCATGCACTGCAGTCAACCACGATCGGGTCCTGTTGCGATCTGTCTTTGCTCCCTCCCCTCTCTCCCATTCGCCCCTTTCTCTCCAAACCTTAGGTGTTTACTTGCAATGCGTGGATGTCTCAGCTGCTGTTTTTTTGTCACCTAGGGTCCTCTTTCTTGGCTCCTGGGTGGCCGTTCAATTGTGTTTTCTGGGAGAGGCTTTAGGGACCTTCTCTCCAGTCACCATCTTGTCCTCCTTCCCCTTTTAGTTTTCTTAATGAGTCTGGTTAAATGTTCATGACTTTTGTTTATCTTTTCAATGAACCAGCTGTTCATTTCATTGACTCTTGTATTTTTTTAGACTCTATTTTTTTTTTATTTCCACTTCGATTTTTATTATTTCCTTCCTTCTACTTACTCTGGGCTTCTTTCAATTTTGTTTTTCAGTTCCCTCAGATGTACAGTTATACTGCTTATTTGAGATTTTTATTGTTTTTTGAGGTTGACCTGCATTGCTATGAATTTCTCTTTTAAGACTGCTTTCACTGTATCCCATAAATTTAGGGTCATTGTGTTTTCATTTTCCCTTCTTTCAAAATATCTTTGATTTCTTTTTTATCACATTGTTAACCCATTCATGGTTGTGTAGCCTCTTATTTATCCTCCATGTTTTTGTCTGTTTTTCAAGGGGGTTTTTGTTTTGTTTGTTTGTAACTGATTTCTTATTCATCCCATCGTAGTCTAAGAAGACCCTTGATATGATTTTAATATTTTTAAATTTATTGAGACCTGTTTTGTAGCCTCACATATGGTTTATATTTAGAAAGTTTCCATGTACACTTGAAAAGAATACCAGGGGTATCAAAACATGTATACATATTTTAAGAGATCTTTTCTATGTATTGCATAAATACTGATGGTAATCACTTTGAGCATCTCTTGTAGTTGCAGAAGTCAAATGGGACTTGTATTCATCTTTTGTTATTGGTATATATTGAGCATTACAATTTTAATACAGTTTCTTTCTTTCTTAAAATGGGTATGCTTTTTTAACACCCTCTGTATATATTCTGCTGCTTTGGGATGAAAAGCTCTAAAAATATCAATGAAATCCATCTGATCTAGTGTGTCATTTAAGGCTGCTGTTTCCTTGTTGCTTTTCTGTTTGGAAGATCTGTCCATTTGTGTCAATAGGGTGTTCAAGCCCCCTACTATGATTGTGTTAACTGTCAAGCCCTCCCTTTATGTTGCTCAATATTTGTTTTATATATTTAGGTGCTCCTATGTTAGGTGCATAGAAGTTTACTAGGGTTATGTCCTCTTGTTGTACTGATCTTTATCATTATAGAATGTCCTGCTTTGTCTCTTATTATAGCCTTCTATTTTGTTTGATATGGATTTTGTTACACCAGCTTTTCTTTTATTTCCACTTGTATGAAATATCTTCCCTATCTCTTTACTTTTAGTCCTTGTGTATCTTTCAATCTGAAGCTGGTCTCTTGTAGACAGCATATTATGGGTATTGTTTTCTTACTCATTCAACCACCCTATGTCTTTTGATTAGAATATTTAATCCATTTACATTTAATTATTGATAGATACAGTTATTACTATTTTATTATTCATATTTTTTATCTTCTTTTGTTTGTACCACCCAGGACACCTACTATATAAGGCCACCTGGCAAAGATTGAGAGACATATGAGATCTAATTAATCATAGAAGAAAACAAAGACAGACAGTGAGAATGAGGAAACAAAGAAACATGTCCCAAATAAAAGAATGGAAAGAAGACCCCAGAAAAAGAGTAGATGAAATGGAGTCAATCAGAGACAGATTTTAAAACAATGGTTATAAGAATGCTTAAGTAACTTAGTGAGGACCAGCCAGAAATAAAAAATATATAGTAACTGGAATTAAGAAAACACTAACAGGAATCAACAGCAGATTAGATGAAACAAAGAATCAGATCAGAACACTCAACTGGAACCAAAAATAAAAAGGAATAAAAAAAGAAAGGATACTTCAAGGGACCTTTGGGAAAACATCAAGCACAACAACATTTGGATCATAAGAGTACCAAAAGGAGAAGAGAGGAATCTATTTGATCTATTGAGAATCTATTTGAAGAAATAATGACTAAAAACTTCCCTAACCTGGTGACAAGTGCAAGAGCTGCAGAAAGTTCCAAAACAGGCCCAACCAAGACACATCATAATTAACTTGGCAAAAGTTAAAGACAAAGAGAGAATCATAAAAGCAGCAAGAGAAAGATAATTACTATAGTTACAAGGGAGCTCTCAGAAGACTGTCAGCTGATTTCTCAACAGAAACTTTGCAGACCACAAGGGAGTGGCAGAAAATATTGAGAGTGATGAAAAGCAAGGACCTACAACCAACTATTCTACCAGCAAGGCCATCATTTAAAATTAAAGGAGAGATAAAGAGCTTCCCAGATAAGAAAAATCCAAAGAGCAGAAGAAATTGTAGATTTGAGACTCAACAGGTTTCAGATGTATCAAGGACACCAAGCAAAGTGTTTTATTTTCTAACATCACCAAAAGATTGCAGTCTTGCCCACCTGGGTGTGTTCCAGGCCACCTAGTGTATGGACACAAAGAATAAGACAGCGGTCATTGGAAGAAAAGAGCTCATCCACAGAAACTCCTAATAGAGGTGGTGGAAGATGCTTGGCCCTCTATGCAAACCTATCTTCTATTTGTAGTCTTAAAAATAATTTCAGGCAGCACCCAGTTAATCTCACCTCTGCTCCGTGAGGTACCAGTAGAAGAAATCATGACTTGTTTTAGAGATGAGGAGCCCGCAGTTCAAATCAGTTAAATGTGTGCTAGAAGAGGTATCCAGCTAGGTCATCACAATGGCAGGTCCTGACAGATCTGATTGAAATCTCCCAGGGGTCACAGCCTCCACACCTGCAGGGGCCAGGCAGTAATGTAAGTGAGTGAAGTGCACTAGGGAGTGGAGGGGACCACGGCCCACTGGGGAGCTATTATTTTGTCTAAAAATAGAGCTGCTCTTTTGTCCCATCTGATTGTGAGCATGTGGTGAGATGGATCCTGTTTTGTTAGATTTTCCAAATTTAACAAGATTTATGTTTCACAACAAAGTGCTTGGCAATGATAGGATGTGATTATTTTTTCATCTCCTGCCTTGATAGGAGTTTCGATGAGGGGTCGGGGTGACCAGGGCAGGTGGGGGAGGTTGGTTGGTGATAATCCCTGCTCTTTGTTCTCAGTGGCAGTGTGTCCCTGCTCATTCTGTATGGGAGTTCTGCTTCACCTGCGGTCTAGGAAGTTTGGAGTACCTCTGTGTTCTCCATCCTACCTCAACCCTGGAATCACTGGCGAGCTTTACACAGAGCATGACCCCGGGTCTCAGGCACTTTCTCTGATGTGCATCTAGGGCTGACAACCCCGGGACTGCATGACCATGGAAACCCTTCCCACCTCTGAATTCCTGAAACCAAGTGTCAATTTTCAGAGCTTGTCATAGAGCTAGAGATCTTGTAAAACTTAAGAGGTTGTTTATGATTTTTGAGCGCTGTGAAATATTTTCTTTTGAGATTTTCCTCCCTAAGCTTTCCATTGCTTAGGAAGTAGAAAAGACAATGTTTTGGCTTCAAGTTCTTCTGAGGGGAATCATAAGCTGGAAGACAACTTCCTCAAGGTCCAAATCTGGGGATACACCCAGCTGAGAGGTCAGGTGGGTATAACCTTGCAACAGCTGGGAGCAGAGGAAGGACAAATGGGTTGGAGCACCAGCCCAGGCTGACTCCTAGTCCTTCCACATCAATCTCTTCTCCCACTGGCTTAGCCAAACCAGGTGTGCTTCTAGACCTCAGAGGCTCCAAAGGAATTCCAGGTTTAGAGTATCTTTTTCTTGGGACCTCAAAAGGAACTGGTTGGGAATAATTCTTCAGTCTGAAGCATCACTCACTAGGCTGACTAGACATACCATTTAAAACAGGACAGAGAACAATGGTACTGTCCCATTTGAAATGGTACACATGGTTAGCCTGGTCTCACTGGGCTAAATTCAAGGTGTCAGTAGGCTGGCCATACGTACTGTTTGATACAGGACAATTATCATTGTTTCCTGTCCCATTTAAAATGGTATGTCTGGTTGGTCTATCACTCACTGTTCCTTGTGTATTGGCATTCTGTGATGTCCTTCCTTTAGGAGAGGGACATTTAGCACTTTATGGACAACTTCTGCCTAATGGTAGGAATCCAGCTGACCATTCTCAAACTGTCATTGTTAGTTTGTCAGAATGTTAAGTACCTTTGCTGTACAATCATGCTTCTTTGCATTGTTGGATATGTCAGAAACCTTAAGTCATACTGAAACCCTTGGCCATATATAGATGTGTATTTTCACAGTACATTTATAAAACATCATTTTTAAAGAACAAACAAAATTATAGACATCATTAAATATATAGGAAGGCAGAAGGATGGATGGATAGATAGATGGATAGATAAATTTTTATTTTTTTTTTATTTTTATTTATTATTATTTTTTTTGGATAGATAAAATTTTAATGCACCATGTTGTGAAGGGAGGGATTATCATCCCAAAATTATGGGAATGGCCAAACACATGACATTGACACTGGACAGATGAAATTGATGTCAGTTCGTTAATTGTCATGTCCAGCAAGACACAAGCAGTGGGAAATCGGGAAGGGTGATGCAAAGTTAAGAAACACAGTAGCTAATAATATATTATAAGCAGGGCCAAGGGGCCCCAACCTCATGGGCCAGGTACACAGAATCAGGCCAACGCATAGCTGTTATAGATGGACATACAAGGAAGTAAAATCGGTTTTTCCATGGTCTGTGAGTTACATTGCCTAGGAGACTGCTTTTCCTGAAAGTCCCCATTGTGTTCCAACATGCATTGTGTCCCTATGAGAACGTATAACCCCAAGGACTCAGTGCATCGAAACCACCCCAAGGGGTTCACTCAGTATCCAAGTCATCAGTATCATTCTATCAGGTCATCACTGGAGCAACGTGGGACACAAGGCAGTCAGTGGATAGGAGATTAACCTCAGAGAGGGTGAGGGGCTGTGCCTCACCTCTGTTGAGCCCAAGCTCTCCCCTGATGGCCCCTATGTGACTGTGCCTGTCTTAGGTTGTTCCTCCCTTGAGGAATCTTACCTGTCATTGACTAACTAGCCATCCTCCGGGGCCCCACAGGGTCATGTGAGGTGTGTGAGTGAGGAAGGAACAGTACCCCCGAGAGAGGGTCAGTTCGGTCTCCTAGATATTCTATGCCCCCCTGGCCTCCACGCTTAGTTCCTGCCTTAGGATGTCATGGAGAATTCATGAGGGGTCAGACAGGTCTGCAGCTAGAAGGCAACAGTTAATCCCATATATTATAGTCTGGGGAAGGAAGACATCATACTCCATGCAGGGCCACATGGGTGTTATACATGGGCACTGAGTGAACAAGCAGAGGCTGTGGGAGGCAGCCTGTACAGTTTCAAAAGGGTGGAGGGTCCCTTGGTTCCCATGGGAGAATGGGATTGGATTATTTAATTAGCTCATGTGCTGACAAGAAACTGAAACCTGCTAAGGGATAAGCCGAAAATGCACCTGGTCCCCTTGACAAGGACAATTGTTTGTTAGAGGACCTTATCTTCAGAAGCAGAGTGGGATGGGGGACTTATGATTAGGCCATTTGAGGTCCTCTCAATTTCACCAGACATCAAAGCAGGGCACAATATTGAACCTTCATTTAAGGTCTCGTACCACAACAGATGAGTAGAAGCAAAGAAAGAAGAAAGGATGAATGAATAGATAGATGAGTGCATGGAAGGAAGGGAGGGAGGGAGGAAGGGAGAGAAGGGAAGGAGGGAGGATAAGGAGATGGAAGAACAAGGTAAAGGATGGCTGGTTGGATGCACAGGGACTGAGGGCTTGTGTTTGGTCTCTGACTCTGCCATTTGCTATCTGTGTGAGCTCGGGGAAGTGACTTAAACTCTAATACAGCCCTCTTTCCAGATCCTGTGAAATACGGATTCAGGGTCTCATGAGAATTAAATTAGCTAGTGGTGCATAAAGGACTTCACTCAGTGCCAAACATACATAATACATGCTTGGTAAATGCTCCTTATTTTTCATTTTCCTCCAAAGAGTTTTCTTTGGAATGCATATTATATGTATGGTTAACTTCTTATCCAAGTGCATGTATTGGATTTTCACTCCCCTAAGGATATATTTTGATGAGACATTCTTGTTTTTAAGATAGTCTACTTTATTCACCTTTTATTAAGGTTGCTGCTTATTGTATACTGTTTTGGAAAACTGCCTACCCCAAAGGCATAAAAATATCCTCTCATTCTTCTAAAAGCTTTGTCATTTACATTTTAATCTATGGTGTATCTGATGCTTATTTCTGGGCATGATGTGAAGTGAGGGTCGAGTTTCATTTCGTTTTCTGACATGATGGACTAATTGGCCCAGCACTGTATTAAAAAACAAAAAACACCCTTTTCCTATTGCCTTTCAGTGTTCCCTTTGTCATAAATCAGGTTGGTTTGGTTCTGAGCTCTCTAATCTCTCTTACTGCTCTTTTTGCTTTTCTGTGCACCACTTCCATATTGTTTTAAGGACACACAACCCGAATACACAAATAACTTATGGAAAAAGACTGACAGCCAAATCAAAACGTGCTAATGAATGGAATAGGCATTCAATTCCATTGTAATTCTTTGCTTACAATCATTGATTTAACATGCATTTATTGATTGCCTGCAATATACCATTCTGAGACAGCACAACATCACATTATGTATATGTATAAGTATATATGTATGTATGCATTGTTTACTACAGTAGACTCTCTGTTAACCAGAACTTAAACTTGAGAGTGCCAGTTGCTTGATTTCTGGTTAATGAAGAGTCTATTTACATTTATCTGGCTCTACCAATTCCCATGAGTGTCAATTAACTGAGAGTTTACTGTACTT
The DNA here is from genome assembly GCA_004026885.1 of Lyroderma lyra. Taxonomy (NCBI): domain Eukaryota; kingdom Metazoa; phylum Chordata; class Mammalia; order Chiroptera; family Megadermatidae; genus Lyroderma; species Lyroderma lyra. The sequence continues at coordinate 11,816 of PVJL010015313.1, read as the reverse complement.
ACTTACTGATCTTTACTTATGTTCAGATATTTTTCCCCCTTACCTTATTAATGGTATCTGGCCAGTCAGAGAGGCAAATGTCGAAAGAATTTGCAAGTTCAGGAGCTGAACAATTACAGAAATGCAAACAGAAGCTGTGATGTAGACAATGGTATCAAGTGTAGCCTGGAAAGGGAAGGGCATGTGAACAGGATGGCACTGCCTCAGATGACAGGTCTTATTTTTGTTACAGGCTGGAAAAACGTCCAATGGGAATGCACTGTGATTCTTATACGCAGAAACCAAATGTTCAAGGCAATTCAAAAAACTGGAGCTCTGCTGGAAAGAATAGGAGACAATAAGCCAAAGAAAACTGGAAAAATGGATAAAAGTCAAGGGGGCAAATGGCTAGCAGTCAACTCTTAATCTTAACATATGTTTTAGGACTTATGACTCAAGTGCAACTTTCACTGTAAATATCCTGGGTGGGCAAGAAAAGTTACATTTCTGATTTCCATATTGTCATGGTAACCATTTACTAAAGCTATTTGCAATCTTTAGTCAAAAGATTGAAATATCAGTGATAGCAAGTGATTGCATTTAAGCTTGGGATGGCAATTGTCTGCAACATGTGTAGCATGTGAAAGCCAGAAACCCAAAGTGGTCAATACAGAGAGGGTGGAAAGGAAAGAAGTGAGAATACTTGGATTTATTGGTCGGCGGAGGAATCAACACTTTAAAAAGAGTTATTGAAATTATTTCTCAATTCAGAGCTAAAATATGCCCATTACTGTGATGTGACATATTTAGTGATTTTAACAGGAAAACTTGACTTGGATCACAAGACTCTTGGTTTATATAAGCCAACTCTCTAGTAAGACCTTGAAACAGAACTTACGCCCCTAAGAAATGGGTTCTCTCTCATTGCACGTAGAGACTTATCTCTTCTTTTTCAGTTTTGAATATGCGTCCCCAAGGACTTGGGCAACACGGAACTTTCTGAGAGTTGGCAAACTGAGTCCACTTCACCCTCTAGTTGGAATGCACATGGTGGGCATGGCTACTGGGGATGTTCGTTCTGTGTCACCTCCTCAGTAGGCTGAGCCAAAATCAGCCTGAACTGTAGCACAGCACAAGTTGCTCTTTATTTCCTCTGGGAACAAAGGAGAACATGGACATGGTACCACAGGGCTAGGTTTGAAGCCTGAGTCTATCCCTGCTCAGTGTGGTGGGAAGAAACCCTCCTCCCTTAGAGCCTGTCCCTACCACACAAGTGAGCAAAGGATGTGACAATGCCTTATAAAGTTTAAAGTATAATGCAAAAAAATTTCCATTTTTGTGGTCAAATATTGTTGAATATCAGCATTTAAGGATGGTTCTATTTAGTAAGATGGTGGTGGAATACAACAAACCCATGGACTGACCTTGTCCATCATTGCTTCACTTGACTACAAGTCTATTTGTTTACTCATGGAAAGCATTCATTAATTGCCAACTTAGTAGCAAGCACTATATTAAGTACCACACACAGAAAACATAAAACAAAATCAGGGCATATTCTGCCAAATAACCAATGAGTCTGTACATTTGCAAGAGGCTTATTAAGAAAATAGTTCCACAATTAATGAAGTTGACACATATACTAAAATAGTAATGTGGTTGCATGTAACAGAAACACCTTGAGTGGAATTAAGCATCTCCCCACATATAGACAGAAGCTTGTCTTTTGGTTTTAAGGGGAGCCCAGGGCAGTGAATCTTAAGGGTGGGAATGTCACCAAACGTTGGAAAGGGACAGGGGTCAGAAGATGAAAAGTTCTTGGAGCCCATAGTACCGCCAATCTCTTGGGTCTGCTTCTCTCTGCTTCTATTTCCCTTTTTATGCTTCACAGACTCACTTCCTTGCTAATCACAAGGCAGAAGGAAGACAGCTTTCCCACCTGCAATTAAATTTGCATGTGATATTAATAGTATCCTGCACCCAAGGACACCCAGTGCCAGAAACCCATAGGAGAGACTCTACTTGGGTCAGTTGTCCAGCTGCCTATGATCAGCTCTCTGGTGGGTTTACCCTCATACATACACACATACACAAACATGTACCCCTCCAAAGTTCTCAGTGGTTTGTGTGTTGACCTATTGGTTGATTGATTTGGCTTGAGGGGTTGTCATACTAAATATATCATTCTATGCTTTTTTTCACTTAATTTTAGGTCCTTCCATTGTGAAGATATAGGATTACATCATTCTTATTTAATAACTGTATAGTATTCTATGAAACTTACTCCATCGTCTATTTACTATTCCCTGTTGGTGGTTATTTCCATTTTTTTGTATTTTTACAGAGCCACCTTCAGACCCCCTTATAAATCTTTAAGTATTTCTGGTGTTTAGAAGTCTCAAGTGGAATGTCTGGATCAAAAGGTAAGTACATTTTAAATGTTAATAGTTACTAGCAAATTACTTCCCCAAATTCCTTTAATAATTAACACTTGTGTTGATACAGTGTGAGAGTGAATGTTTCTTATCCCCTTGCTAATTCTGTGTATTTGTAATCTTGCTAATGGTCCAGTCAAAAAACCCTGTTTCATGAGTTCATTCCTCAGAGTCCCTGAGACTTGAACTGTTATTAAGGAGCGTGGTGCTTGTCCCTCACTGTGGACTCCAGGACCATCCTGTCTGACAGCCGGTCACGTGGTAACTGTGCCCTGGAAAGGCAGCTCTCAGCCTGCCGTCCACCTCCCCAGCACACAGCTCACAACGGGACGCCCTCTGAGCTGCCTGCCTCTAGGGAGGTTTCAGTGAAGTGTGGGTCCCTGCAAGACTCAAGTCTTTTCAAGTATGACTTTATAAAGCAGAACTAGGAGAGCGCTGAGTTAAAAAATCTTAACCTAATTAATCCATCAGAGTAAACATTTTAAAAGTTAAAATAGGAAGTTACGAGTAAGTTTCTTTTCATTGGTAATTAATACAAGGATGGACTCCACTGTTTATATAAGAATTCCTTTTGAAGTAACCACACGCAGAGCCATCCCCACCCCCGGTCTCTTCCTAAAGTTGATGGGGGCCTGCTGCTGTTCTGCCCACCTTGGAACCCAAGCTGGGGGCTACATGTGGGATTCCTTGTTTTGTTGTTTGTTTTTGTTTGTTTATATGACACTGGAGAAGAGAGATTGGAGGTATAGCTAGGAAACAAGGAAGAAAAGAGATTTATTTTGTTTCCTCTTCTGATTTAGTTCAACTGTTAAATTTAGGTTTTCAAAGAACACAGGCAGCCTCATCCGTAGGTTGGAAAGTTGTGGAACTGCTGTTTCCAGGACAGATTGGAAATAGTGGTGTCAAGGGTGTGGTAGGTGGTGATCAGAAACAGCTGTGAGTGGCAGCTCTAACTCGATTCCTGAAAGACCTCCTGCCCCCATGCTGCTCTCCTTAGAGAAACCTTCCCATCAACATAGAACCCAAGAACATACTGAGTTTCATTTTTTCATAGATTTATAGGTAATATTCTTGATCACTCTTAAAAGCAATGTATAATATAAAAGTACTTACCTGAGCTTTTTTGAAAGTGTAAGTCAGAAAGCAAAGGAAAGGACCCAGAATCTGGTCCTTGGACAATCCCTGGCTTAGACCCTAGCTGTCTTCTGGGACTTGTTTCCTTAGCTGTAAAGTGGGATAACTCCTATTTCACAGGTTTGGTAGACATTCTGTTAAAAAATACAATTATTATTGTATTATTATTGTACTGTACCCTCAAAGTGTACAGTACAATACAAATCTGGCATGAGTGGGTGCTCAAATGTCAGTGGAGAAGACTGAGATTTAGAACGCTCTGATTTATGCTCATAGGTGACCCACTGATTAGTTCGCCACCCTGCGGTGATCATCCCCACTACAGCATCCTGGCGGCCCTGCAGGTGCCCACCCAAGTCACACGGGCCAAGCCACGAATCTGCAAGTGGATCTGAGTCTTTGTGGAACCCTTTGGTCCCTGGGGACACAAGGCCACCTTCTCCTGTCTCCCTAGTCCTTGGGGGCTGTCAGGAGCTGGCTTCTCTCACTTCCCAGGCCCTGGTGAAGTCAAGGCTCCTGCCTTCAGTGGGATGCATGTTGGCCCTGCTGCCTCACAGAAGTCCTCCCAGATCTGCACTTGGCCATTGTCTTATTTGCTGTCATTCCTCTTTGGGGTGAGGACTTGGAATCTGGCACCTTTGGCTGCTCCTCCATCTCTACCTTTTGTAATTCCCCAAACTGTCTGAACCTAAAGTGGCTCCTGGACCTTGTCCAACCAAGTTAACCCAGCTGTGGCTGTGGCCTTGCCTCTTCCTGGGTGCTAGGACCCTGTGATGAGCCCCTTCTGGGGCTCTGGTCTCTTATGCTGGCAGTGATGGTGGCCACATCGGGGTGACTCACAGTAAGGCACTTCTGATGAGGAAAGGGACACCACTGATACTTTCCATGTGCTCGGTGTGCCTTTGCAACTCCTCCTAGTATGGAGCCCTCAGGCCAATGTGCAGACTGTCATCACTTCCTCATGTGCCTGGAGGCCGCACTCAGGTTAGCAGTCAACTACTGAAAGCCTCCAGGTGAGTTTTCAGAAGGAACCAGGGGTGACCATCACAGGTTGGTCCCTGCTGCCTCCTTCCACCTAAGCTGTGATCATGGCTCCTCTGTCCAAGATCCGGCTTGGGTCACTGATGGTGATTTAAGGGCAGTGAGCCCCTAAAACAAGATGACCATGCATTGAAGAGTTCTAAGGGAGCAGTGGCTTCCGTCCTCACTTTACATTCCTTTCCCAAAGCTGTGTTTCTGCCTGGCTGAGCAGAATTGCCCAAGAAAGACCCTGCAGCATAGGCTCTGTCTCAGAGTGAGCTCCTCAGAAGCAGACCCCCAGACAAGCATTTGAGAGGAAGTGGTTTGTTTGGAGGGTGAGCCCAGGGCACACCTTCAGGGGAGGGGGAAGTGAGACAGGATGGGAAAGAGGCCGCATGGATGCTAATGGGCAGGTTTCCACTCTGGGCACCCGGGGCTCAGACCCATGGAGCGCTCTGGGAGGTGATATGGAGCCAGCAGCCGAGCACCCTGTGTCCCGCCCCAGGGCTGAAGAAGCTGGGGTGCCCTCTAGCACTAGGAGTCGGGTATCTGGGCCTACTGCTGAGTCCTGCCCCTCCCTGCCCATGCGCAGCTCTCAGGGGCACTAGCTCCCCCATGAAGAGGTGCAGGTCCTCAAAGCAGTGTGTCGTGGGTCTACCCACAAGTCATGAGGGATGAGGGGACCCAGACAGGGAGCCAGCAGCATTGAACTCCTAAAAGAGTTTCCTCTCTTAAGAAGAGACAGATTGAAGGAACCCAGGCAAGTCCCACTCAAAATGCCAGGACACATTGCAGTCCGGAGCAGACACAGGAGTCAGAAACCCTGCATGGCTCCTTAGCATCAGTGCCGGCCAAGAACAACTCTAAATATACTCTCTCATTTCAGACATGGTCCAGTTTCCTATGAATAGTTTAATGAGCATACATGTACGGGCAGAAAGTGTTTGAGAGCAACACAGAGGCTGCAAATCTGCACACCAGAACATATGTGTTCTGTTTCACAGAGGTGTCTTTATAGTGTCCCAATAGCCATCACCAGAGTGTTTTGTAGATATGCCTTCCATTCTGAGGCATTGCTGAGCAGCCCTTAAAATAAAGCTGCCTGGATTTGATTTGTGGAAGGGATGGTGAGAGAGGTCAGCTCAGTTGATCACTGTTTACTGGTGCTTTCACACCTGGTTGGGACAGCTCTCTGGTGATCTTGGAGCAGGCAGAGGAAAGGCAACATAAAGTACTCAGGACACCCTGTGAAGCTCTGAGGCTCTCAATTCCCTTTGATGTAAAAGACCAGTAATTCCTCCCATGTGCCTCCATTGTGTGCTTTGCTGAGCGCTTCAGACACCATGCTCCTCGGTTCTGACAATGTGCAAGGGCATGGGTTACTGTGTGCCCATGTCACAGAGAAGCCAGCGGGTCAGAGCAGGATAGGACCTGCCCACCTGGAAGAAGAAACTTGGCCCAAACCGTCTTATGAGCATCGCCAACCAGATGCTGCCCAGCATGTAATTCATACCAAGTAAATGCTGAGTGGCTGTTGGGCTGGCTTGTTGTTTAATGTGGGTCTTTCCACCACGGAAGGATCATCAGTAGGCATCAGCAGAGAACCCGGCAGGCAGCAGGAGGTTCTGGTCAATGCACTTTAAGGTTTTTGCTTTTTATTAAAGCACATTAACTTATTCATGTGACAAAATGGTTCTCAGTACTGCTCCCAGAACTGGTGGCCTTGTCTCTCCACAGTCTATCAGAGCATTGCATTTATAAATTGTATCCTGCTGTGCCCAGTGCAGCTCAGTGACACCTGCCCAAAGGTCTGCACGTGTAAGTGAGACACCGGAGAGCAAGCACATCATCAGGTCCCCTCTGGATGGATTTCCAGTTCTGGGTGTCTGCACCATAGCAACACACTTCAGGTGGCCAGGCAGACTTCCCAGCAGGCCTGAAAGGATCGTGTGCCATAGACCCCCGTCCTGTTCACCCCACGGCCAGCCCAGCGAGACCGCAACCGTGTCCAGAACAGGAGTGAATGAAGATGGGACAGGAAAACGCTCCTGAGAGGAATAGTTATTACGTCCTCATATGGTTGCTAGTTCAAGGAATTAAAATAAGACCAGAAGAGTTCCAAGCTGCCCTTGGGTCATTTCAACTGCTCCGTGGACACACTTCCCTAGGACTACTGCACCCACGAAGGCTGCCCCTGCTTTGGGCTGCTGCTGCTGGACAGATAGGATCTTTTTCTTATTAACATATCCTAGGAAAACTTCCAGTGACGAGCAGGCAGAGCAGCTCGCAAAGGGTCTCTGCTTCACTGTGCACGCCCACGAGCACCAAGCCACTCATGAAGCTCATTTGCTAGTGAAGGGCTGGGACGTGTTCAAACGGCCACTCTTACACACGCATTGCTAACTCACCCAGGGCTGCACAGCGAGTGGGAGCTACAGAGCCAGGGTTTAGAGCCAGAAACCTAACTCCAGGGCCTTCTAGCTGTTTGAATCTTTGCCTAAGGCTCTCTGTTCTGGCCTGGCTTTGAAAGCAAATGAGATTCAATAAAGGAGGATGGCTGGAGTATATTTTTTGCATCCCCCAGCCCATCAGTTTGAGAGATGCAGACCCCAGACTCAGTCCTCCATGCTTTTTCCGTGCTGGGCCTTGGGGTGCAGCAGTGCTGACACTCCACTCAGGAACCCAGGGGTGGGGTACAGAGTGCCAGTACTGCCTGAGTGTGAAAGGCAAGGGCCTCCCCTGTATCTCTCCCCACACCTGATCCAACCTCTATCTTCTGTGAAGCCTCCAATGGCAGGACGGGCACGTGGTCAGAATGCCCTGTTCTCAGGTAAGCTGTCTGCACCCCATGATCCTTCAGAGGGTGCCTCTGCTCCTGCCCATGCAGGTGGTACCCACGCTGCATGCTGCCTGCCCTTGGTCAGTGTTGTTCCTCCTCTGTGTCCCGAAAGCTTGACCTGGTTTGTCGCAGTGATGAGATACACATGCCAATTAATAGTTACATGAACACAGCCCCCTTTTCCCAAATCGCAGGGCACATGGCTGATCACTGCCAGACAGATGCCACTCAGGGGTGACTCGGGACTGAGCTCCCAGCCAGGTTGCTCCCCCAGGGATTCATTACGCGCAGCAAAGCCTGTGCCCGTCCCGGGGCAGCTCCTGACCCTGGCACAGTTCTAAGGGACCAGGAACCCGCAACACCTGTTTGCCACACCCAAGATGTTGGCTACAACAAGGAAATTCAGTTTTCTCCCTAAACCTTGAATGGCGCACTTGCGTACACACAAACGCACACACCATTAACACAGACTTGTTTTTACAGTTAGTGAAGTTAGGCTCTTCGTGGTGACAAAGAATGAGCAGTGACCTAGCTCACTTGCCCTCAAACTTGAGTGGGCACCAGAACCTCCTTGAGGGCTTGTCAGCACAGAGGTGGGCCCCACTCCAGGGTGGGTCTGAGGCATTCCCAGGACTTGCCTTTCTAGTAAGTTCCCAGATACTGAGGCAGCTGTTTCAGGCACTGCATGCCAGGCCTCAAAACCTTCACCACTCCTTCCCCATAATGCCAATGAACTTGTTAGAGAGAGGCCAGTTCTTTAGCGTTTCTGAGATGTAAAAATTTTGAATATTCACTGTGGGTTAAAGACTGTAATTAATATCCAAGTTTCAGGTTTCCACCATTATGGCAACCAATCAGCTTTTTGGGACATTGCAGGATCAGCAATCGAAACGAGGTCCCTCTTTGTATTCCCTTCCCCCCAAAAATAGACAAACAGAAGAAAGGAAAAATAGACTACTAGTAACAATGAAGGTGGTTAGTGGGATATTTTTTTTAAATTCTAAGTTTTGTGTTTCTAGAAACATCTGATTAAATAACATCTTTTATAACCAAAACGGAATATAAAGAAACCATTTGAACTTCCTCAGTTATTGTGGTCATCATGCCAAGCCACAGTAAGATGAATCTTAGCTTTCCAATTTTGGAAACTGCCAGAAATGCTCTTTGGATTAATTTCTATTCGGGAGTTGCCTAAAACTGGCCATATTCTCTCATGCTTCAGGGCAAACATCACAGCATTGTCATATAAATCTATGTTTCTCAAATTAAGTTAAAAGAGACCTTTTGTGGGAGGTGAAATATTTTCTTTTCTTTACAGAAAATATGTTCAGATTCAAGCAGTTCAACTTTTTTTTCCCTCCCTATTTAATGTGAATCAAACTGAATTTCTACATTTTTGGAATTTTATTAAATTGTATTAAATTACAGTCTTAGGTTACATATAAAATTCAATTAGCATTTCTTGGTGAAATTTTAATATCGCAGATAGGTTTAAAGAAAATAATATTTTAAATGACATTCTAATACTTCGTAAGAAACAACAGAAATTCAACTTTTCAAAGCACAGCTCAGATGACTACTGAACAGCATCTATAATATTTTCCCCTAACAATATATATATATATTATAAAATATTATAGATGCACACACAAGTAAATCTTACTCTCTGTAATAGATTGACCCTCAAAATGTTTATACAGAATTCTACAAAGTAAATGAATGAACCTTTGAAATACAGGATTAGAAGTAAAGCCAAATCTGGAAAAAAATCATCATCTTAGATGCTGATCTGAATACTATTTTCTGAATTAAAAGGTGTTTTAAATCTTTAGCCAGTCAGTTCAAAACTAAACTTTTGTCTTTTCAGAAAGAGCTACCCTGGAGCAATGTAACTAGAATAACTGCCTACTCCAACTTGAATTTTGTTCAGGTATCTCCTTTCCTGTGACCCAGAGGCAATGACTCGACCCCACTCAGGGGGACATGTGGTTGTGTCTCTCAGTGGCAGCCCGGTGCCTTTGCCATGACTAGGGTAGGGTTGTGCACTGGACCAGTCCTGACCTATTTGTCATGGAGAAATAACTACCAGGCTTATGGAAAATTGTCCTCATTCGCAAGAAGAAGTCACATAAAGGCGAGGTCTGGTTTTGGTCCCTGGGCACTGCATGTTGTTAGATGTCTGGACGTGACATCCAGAACTCTTGGAAGGAGCTCTTACAACCATGTGACATCTGTGAAGGGAGCCAGTCTGGAGCCATTCCAGCCGGGAGAGGAGACTTGCCACAGTGAGGGATGGAACTTGTGTTTTTGGTGTCATCGCTGGCCACTGAATCAACAGTCCGGTAACCTGCCAGACCCTCAGCAGCTCCTCAGTTGATGTCAGAAATTACAAATTAAATAAGATGCTTGTGCCTGGAAAAACATTCTCCTTTGACTGCAGTGAAGGAATCCTGGAAAACACAGATGAAATTGGAAAGTTACAGGTTTCATGGAACCAATATTTTGTGTTTCTCTTTATATTCATTGCACATCTTTTATATACGCTCTTGTTGAATCATTCTTACAAAGGTCGGCTGTATCCTTAAACAGCAGCCCTAACCTATGAGTTTTTCTAGGTTGAAAGGTATTTATATATTAGGTTTTCCTAAAAGGACTCACATATGGATTAGCTTAATTGATTACTCAACATAGACCATCTTTCTTTACAATTTATCTCACTTTTAGTGTTTTGTAAAGTGTGGAGCAAAAAGGGCAGCAAGAATTGTACGCCTTGGTATTTATTCTCACATATGACTAGATTATTTGTGGTGATTGAGGTCTAATGGGCTAAAGTTTTGTTAAGTTTGTGACATAGTCATCCTATCCCCTTGGCAGAAAAAGTCCCTGAGTTTGAATCCAGGGATCTAACTGGAAATGTGTCTCATTTCCTTTCCTCTGCTCACTGTGTCTCCTCTCTCCCTGTTTAGACAGTGTATGAAGAATGGATTTCTTTTCCTCCCAGATGTTTTCTCATCACTCCCATCTTATCAACACTATTTCAATATAATCAGTGCTGTCAGAACGTAGAACAGGCAAACCCAGGGGCTGAACATTTTGTGCCGGCCACCGTTTGCGTGTCTTTTCTATCATTGTTAAACCCCATGCTCCAAATTTCGTTTATATTTGTTTTTGCTTAGAAACCATGGTCATGGCAACATTGGGGAAGGACCCTCACCTTGTCTCATATTTAAACTTGATTATGTCAATGATGTACAAGATAATGTGGCAGTGTTGACCACTTCTTGGGGTGGGCATGGTGGATATGTTCAGGACTGCACTTTCTGAAGTGGACAGGTTGGAGTGGGTGGGTTCTGATTACTGTCTTCACTTATGTCAATCCTTTCAAAGTGCAATGTGAGACAATCCCCACCCCACGTCCCACCCCCCACCACCAAAATTCTGGGCCTTACCATCAAAGAAATCAGTTGGAGAGGCCACAGGCCTAACATCAAACATACACCTCGCTGTCCAAAGGGACAGTCCTTTGTCAGGGGTCTTGCTCTCCTATCTCTTTGTTCCAGACCGGGTTACATGGCCATTCTGAACCAGGGCCTACAAGGGTCACCATAGCAGGGGAGGGTGAATGGTTGTCCCCACTGACTGAGACAGTCAAGCCCTACGCCCACAGCTATTCCCCAACAGAGAGTGGAGTGGATGCCGTGGTGAAGGGCAGAGGTGGCTTCTCTGCTGGCTATGTCCCACGGTGCCATGTCCTACAGGGAAGTGTAATACAAAGCACATTCTCTTTTCAGTTTTTCAGATAAGTCACTTTTGAACTCCCCCATTCAGCAAGGTCAGTTGTAAACCTGCCCTGCATAAACCTCTGTTGAGCCCCCACATTCACAGAGCCCCCAGCCCCTGCTCCTTGCAGAGATTCTGTGGGATTTCTCAGAGCAAATGCACCATCTACAAATGCACTTTTCATGCATCAAGGCATGAGAATAATAAAAAAATATAAGGCACAAAGCAGCAGCTAGAATCGAAATGAACTATGAATGACAGAAGGGGGCCTTGAGTGCACAAGAGCATGCAGACAACTGGTGAGGGAGTTAACAGGAAATGAACTTTCCTCAAATGATTCTGGGGTGCTGGTCTAACTTCCAGGTCCTACTCCCAGGTGTATAGACTTGTATGTTTATTGGAGCCCCATAACTCAATGACAGCCACAGGCCTGGGGAGGGGGAGCAGCCACCATTTAGCTGTCTTTGGGAATAAGGTATGGGGTGTTTCCCTCACCGAAACTCTCTGCCTAAACGTGACAACAACCCTGTTGCTATGCGGAGTCCCCTGGCTGGTTCGTAGGCCCCAGGGCCCCGAATCGCAGTAGCAAGAGTCCACTGAGAAGCCTTCTCCAGGTGGGCTGGGCACCA
>PVJL010015312.1:8257-24894 GCA_004026885.1 Lyroderma lyra | reverse complement strand
CAATGAGATACCACCTCACACCTGTGAGAATGGCTATTATCAACAAGACAAGGAATAACAAGTGCTGGAGAGGCTGTGGAGAGAAAGGAACTCTGGCACACTGCTGGTGGGAGTGCAAATTGGTACAACCACTGTGGAAGGCAGTGTGGAGGTTCCTCAGAAAACTGGGAATGGAGCTACCATTTGACCCAGCAATCCCTCTTTTTTGGGGATCTACCCAAAGAACTTGACAACCTTTGTCCGCAAAGACTTATGTACCCCAATGTTCATTGCAGTGCTGTTCACAGTGGCCAAAACATGGAAACAACCAAAGTGCCCTGCGACAGATGACTGGATAAAGAAGCAGTGGTACATATACACAATGGAATATTACTCAGCTATAAGAAAAGATGAAATATTGCCATTTGCGACAAAATGGATGGACCTGGAGATCATCATGCTGAGTGAAATAAGCCAGACAGAAAAACCAAAGAACTGTATGATTTGACTCATATGCGGAATATAAAACTAAAAGCAACAACGGAAAAAGAAATGAACAAACAAATAACCCATGGACACAATCAAGAGTTTAATGTTTATTTGGGGATGAGTGGGTTAGGGAGGGGAGAAAGGGGAGGGGGGGGGAGAGGAGGGGGGGAAGCTAAATATAAGGTGATGGAAATAGCAGTCACATTAGGTGGTGAACTTATTATACATCAAGTTGACAATGCACTGTAGAATTGTATGCCTGAAACCTATGTAATCCTTGCTAACAGATGTCACCCCAATAAGTGTAACAATAAAAATGAATTTAAAAAAAAAGAAGTCTAAGCAGGTAATTATGAAGTAGTAGAAAAATGTCAGCAGGTTCCTCTACTCCCAGTGAAAACTATCTGGCCCTCCAAAGAAGGACATTGTGATGTGGCCACTTGGGTGCTGTGGACATTTTGGTACCGTGAGTGATATTGCAGCTTTACTCTGGAAGAAACTTCTCCTTTTCCTTCCTGAGAAAAATACAGGTCTCAGATCTTTACCAGGAAAAACCCTTAAAGTAAAGGACAACCATGTGTTTGGGTACTGTAGGAAAGACGTCTTTCTGTTATCTACTGCTGCATAACAAACCACCTGAAAACTTAGCAGCTTAGCACAACAACCATTTTATTGTTCACCATATTTTTCTGGATTGATTAGGCTCATTTGTATTATTCTTCTGTGGGACTTGCTTGGGATCTCTCACATGGTTGCAGTCAGACGATGGTTGAGGCTAAGACATACGAGATGTCTTCATTACATGTAACACCTTGGTGGGGAAGGTTGAATGCTGAGCTTGGGTGGGTCACCCTTTCTCCCTATGGCCTTTTCACAAAGTCTCATGAACAGGATTGCTGGACTTCTTACATGGTGGTTCAGCACATCCAAGAGCACAAAAGCAGAAGCTGCAAGGCTTTCCTGAGGTTTTGTTTCAGAAAAGGCACATGGTCACTTCATCTGTATTCTGTCAATTAAAGCATGACACAGGGCAATACAGATTCAGTGTGGGTGGGGGCTATGCAAAGGCATGAATAACATGAGTTATAGTTCATTTGGAACCCTTTTTGGAGATTAACTTCCATGTTGGGCAACACAATTTATGTGCCTTCAGGTGCTGTTGGACAGTTGGTAACCAGCCAGAAGTGATATTTTCCAGAATCCATTGCCTCTGGTTGTAGCCACTGAATAATTCTTACAATGGAATGGAAGGGAAAATCATATATATCATTTTAGAATCAACACTTTTATGAAATGAATGTGCCTTTTCTTCTCTCTTTATCATTGGCTAGATACAAATAGTAAAGCCCCAGAGGATGACAGAGCCACAGGTTGAAGGAGCCCATATTTTTGCAGGATTGCATGGAGGAAAGCTGTCAGTAGAAAAGATGCACCCACCTTGCACTATTACAGGGACAAGAGATATACTGATGTTATTTTAAGCTCCTGAAATTTTGGAGTATATTTGGTACCACAGCCTATTAATGGTATTACCCTACTAATAATATTAGATGCATTTGATTAAGGCTACTTGGTACTGATTGTCATACTAATTACAAGTGTGCCAAATATCAAACTGTTCATGCCTACTTTGTGGTGACACTAAAATGCGGATTATAAGTTTCAATTATTTAACTCATAAAGGGAATGCAATAGATGCCTTTGTTGACTAAAGAAATTTCCTATTAACTCATGGTCAAAAACAAATATTTCTTCTCTTTTATTTGTAGTCATTTGTGCTAAATTGTTGTTAATATACTGTGAATTAATATAAAAAATGAAGTGTTTCATAAATGATGTTTGACATTGTGGGTGTACTAAAAGCTCTGTGTTAGTGTAAAATTACTATTAGACAACAAAATTTATGAGAAGTTAATCACCATCGAAATCTGGGCATACAAATTTTTATCACTTAAAATGATTCTGCATAGATGAAAAGTTAAGAAGTTATAATGGGCATGTAAAAATGGCAGTAGAAAATACCAGTGGCATTCAAAATAGCTAGTGTCAAAACAGCCACAACAGAATAGCAGACCTAAATTCATGGTGTACCTGACGTAAAGACAGATATTCCTGATAGCAAAATCTCACAGGGTTTGGTGTAGGCTGACCAGACATATCATTTTAAATGGGACAGAAAACAAGGGTACTGCCCTATTTCAAATGGTCCATATGGTCAGCCTATTGACACTTTAAATTTAGCCCAGTAAGACTAGGCTGAACATACGTACCATTTGAAACGGGACAGTACCCTTGTTTTCTGTCCTGTTCAAAATGGTATATCTGGTCAGTCTAGTTTGGTAGGGGGCAAAAAAGTCATGCAGTTAATATTTGTTCTGAGGTTAAATCTATAACAAACAGGATTGGAATAAAGTCAATTAAAGATTCTGCTGAGTGGAGAACTAGTACGCTGAGATATCACACCTGGGACTAAAGTTTCTTCAGGTATGTTAAGCTCCCTTGATTTTATGGAAGATCACTCAGGATACCTTACGTTATTGGGGTTTGTTGTAAAAATATAGACTAGGAGTAAACTCCTCAGACCAACAGATAGCTGTCAATCAGTATCTAAGAAATCTGCACCAAGGATTGGGTTTTCTTGTCACACACTTATAGCTGAAACTCTTCATGGATCTCCAGTTCACAACTCTTATTTACTGGGCATTGCTACTCTCTCAGTCTTTGCTTCTCTTTTACCCTATTACCAGAAGAGACTGTCTGTTGAAATCCCCTCAACCAACATTTTTATCTCTGCCCACATATGGATCACACATATAAACTCATAACTGAAGCCAAACCAGCCATTTGTGCAGTCAATCTCCCCACTTCTTACCTATTCAAAAACAACACTCAAGCAATTTTCCCTTTCTACTTTTCATCATTTTCCCCTCTGTGGTGAAAATGAAGTCAGGCTCTCTCACCATGCACCCACTGTAATGACGCACACCTGAAGTGTGACTTGCACTTTCCCAGATGGCAGCCATTTTGTTGTTTATGTGTCCCTGAGCTCATTTCTTGGCTGCCTGCCACTTTTGTTCTCCTGACTATAAAAGAGGAGGGAAAACTCCAGAAGTGAATTGCACTGTGCTAACTCTTGGACATTGTTTTGTTGCTGCTCCACTTCTGGAATAAAAGCTATGTTTAAGTTGCCTGCGGCTCCTCATTTCTTCTTTGGTCTGCCTGAATCCAATGTGAACCTCCATGGCCTAAGTCATTTGGAATATACTTAATGTCACGAACAGGATCAGCAGTAGAAAGGTATGGAGCCTACTGCACCCTCAGAGGGTGGAAATGAGAGGTAGCCTGCCACAAGTATGTAGTACTCTGTAGCACATATCCTCTCTACATGGGTACCTCCTCAGAGGTGACCTGAGGTGGGTGAAAATATCATTTGTGTGGCCAGAAAGGCACTAGTGGCCAAGAGGAATAGTCTCATAAAAGTCACTCAAAACCAGATATGTGCATATCTCATGTTGGCTGGGGTTGATAGAAAATTCATGGGAAACCCAATACCTCTGTTTGGAACTTTGGCAGCAGCTGAAAGCTGACCAATGTTCACCCCACTGAGACAGCAAGAAATATGGGTTGATGAGAGGGTTATGAAGGCTGAGCTGAGGGTCATGAGGTCTGTCTGGAGGATCACTGAGCTATGAGGATCGAGGCTCTTGTGGTCTAACTTGAGGATCACTTAGTGCAGTGGGAGGAGGATTTTCTTGTGGAGCCCCTGTTCTATTTCAAATAGGGCGAAGGCTAAGGAACCAGTCCACAGAGGATGGGTGGGGAATGGAGGCTGCACATGGAAATGGCAATCCACTGGTCCCCAGCCAATGTACAGAGAATTCTGGCCCTAGTGGATACAAGTGTTGAATGTTCTCTCTTGTGTGGAAATCCAGAAAAGTTCTGTGGAGCCCAGTATTCATTGACAGCTATGGGGGACAAGGCATTCAAGTGAAACCTTCAGACATCCCCACTGGGTATATACCATCTGCCACCACAGACATCTAGGGTTTATGTTTTGCCCATCCCTGAGTATATCTGAGGGTTGAACATTTTACAGGGGTTGTCGTTGAACATCATGGCAGGGGAGTTTCGCCTCCAAGTGCAGGAGGTGAAGGTTGTGGTACAGGGACATGCTGTTCCTACACCTTTGCAGCTGCCCTCTCCCCAGTGGATTGTGCACACTAAGCAGTACAAGCTTCCAGGGGACCATGAGGAGATATCTGGGACCAATATGGGTACTAGAAAAGGTGGGGATGGTATGCCCTACTCACAGTCCATTTAACGCCCCAGTGTGGCCAGGGAAGAAGCCAGATGGCACCTGGTGAATGACGGTGGACTACTGAGAGTTAAATAAGGTAGTGCTGCATTTGCATGCAGCAGTCCTGTCTGTGGCAGACCTGATGGATTGCCTGAGTCAGGAGTTGGGAACCTATCATTTTGCTGCTAATGTCTTTTTCTTCATTGACATAGCCTTGGAGAGCCAAGATCACTTTGCATTCACATGGGAAGGCCAGCAGTGGACTTCTGTGGTCCTTCCACAGGAGTACTTGCATAGCCCCACACTGTGCCACAGATTGGTGGTGGTGAACTTGGCATGATGGCCCTGACCTAATGATATCATGTTAACTAGTGACTCTAGCAGATCATGCTCTCCTAACCCACCTGAAAACACGTGGTTGGGCACTCAACACCCAGAAGCTACAAGGATCTGGCTTGTCTGTCAAGTTCTTGTGAGTTGTTTTGTCGGGTAAGACAAAGGTTATTCCTAATGCAGTTATAAGTAAGATCCAAGCCTACCCTGTGCCTACCCCTGTTAAGCAATTACAAACATTTCTTGGACTCCTGGGATATTGGAGAGCATTTGTGCCCCATTTAGCCCAACTGCTGAGGTCCTTGTATTCCTTGGTTAGGAAAGGGGCTCATTGGGACTGGATGGAGGGGGACCAGGTGGCCTTTGACTCCTCCAAGTGCACCATTAAGGTGGCTAAGGATCTGCATCTGTTTTACCCTGCCCGACCTTGTGAACTGGATGTACATGTCACTTCAGACGGTGTTGGCTGGGGCCTATGGCAGCACTCTGAGTGCTTGCAGCAGCCCATAGATTTCTGGTCCCAATTGTGGAAGGGGGCTGATGTTCATTAATCCTTGGTGGAAAATCAATCAGTGGCTGTTTACGCTGCCCTTTTGGCAACTGAAAGCATTACAACTACTCTCCCTGTGACTGTATGGACCACGTATCCTATTGCATGATAGGTAAGTGATTGGGTCACAAAACCACGCAGTGGCACTGCCCAAATGCCTTTGTTGGTGAAATGGGGAGACATTTGCAACCACACAGTGTTCTAAGCAATAGTTCCTTGAGGGCTGAGCTCCAAGAGGTCCTTGGACCTGGGACTTATGTGACTGTGGGGGAGCCTACCTCCCAACTCCTGAAAAGTGAGACAGAGGCCAGCCCCTTAAAGAAAGAGCAAAGGCCCATCCTGGGAGATGCTTGGTATATGGACTGCTGTTGCCTTCCAGCCTCCCATTGAGACCACTTGGTATGATACTAGCACTAGGCAAAGCAGCTAATGGATGGAACTATGGGCTATATGATTAGTGGTTACTAATGAGTCATCTCCGTTGGTAGTGTGTACCAACACCTGGGCAGTATTCAGAGGCCTGACACTCTGGATCACCACTTGGTATTTTCTTTCTTTCTTTCTTCTTCTTCTTCTTCTTCTTCTTTTTTTTTTTTGTAGTTCCCTGGCTGGGAATCAAACCCAGGCCTCAGCATTGAGAGCCCCGAAGCCTAGCCACTACACCACCAGGGAACCCCCTACCACTTGGTGTCTTAGCCACTTGATGGTGATGCACTGGCCACTCTGGGGTCAAGCTGTGTGGCAAGACCTATAAACCCTAGGACATCAGAAACAGGTCATGGTGTATCACATCACAGGACATGCTCCTTGGGCTCATCCAGGTAATGATGAGGCAGAGACCTTGGCAAAAGTGAAATGGTTAGTGTAATTGCCAAGGTTTCCAGGCAGGGCAGGTTTCGGCGGTGGTACATCCAGTTGAAAAAACACATGCAGAGCCAACATAGGGGGACTGTAAACACACCGGCAAGCAAGCCAATTTATTGCGCACTGAGACTATATATACATATTCAAACAAAAGTGGAAACTTGCCACATCTGCCCAGTAGCAGTTGTTTAGGTTTTCATGGTTACATAATACAGTACATGTGCAGTAAATGTCAGTCCCAGGAATTCTTCAACCCCAGACATGGACTGATCATACCAAGGTCAAGCCTGGGCAGCGGGCCTGGCTTTAACCCTTTACAGTGGGCCTGGCTGTAATTCTTTACAGCGGGCTTGTCTTTAACCCTCTGGGGACTGACAGTTAAAAACTGCTCTTTTTGGAGATGTGGCACAATGGTTGTGCCTGCACCTCCTCCATGCAGGAGAAAAGACTATGTGGGCAATGGTAAAGTCGTGGAACTTACCTATCACTTATGCTGATATGCTCTTGGCTTGCAAGCAATGTGCTGTATGTTCTAAGGAACATCCCTGAAGGCTGGTGGCCTTGGACAGGCAGGTTGTGCAGGGCCAAGTTTCTCTGACTTGGTCACAGATGGACATAATAGGGCCCCTGCCCAACTCAGAAGGGCATCAGTATGTTGTGACTGGTGTCAATATGGCAATGGGGCTTTTGATTGCATATCCAGCCCAGATTAATGCACAGTACTACACACACTGGAATACCACTATGCTGCATATGATCACCCATTGGTCATTGAAAGTGACAATGACACCCATTTTAGAGGCACCCAAGTACAACAATGGGCTAAGAACATAGGTATAGAGTGGACATTCCACACCCTTTACCATCCACAGGCAGGAGGAATCATTGAGTGATACAATGAACTCCTCAAACTCTGCCTACACCAATTGGGAGCAGCCCAGTCCCTGGGGGGATGAACAAAATGGCTGTGGACTGTGCTACATATGCTAAATGAATAGAGCAGGTGCTCTCATAGAGGCAATCCTGCACTGAGCAGCCACACCTATTCAATTGTAGATACAAACCAAAGATGAATTGCTAAAACCTGGCTTCTGGTGACAAAACAACATCTTGCTGCTGGCCCCTACTGGTCCAGCCAGGGGACAATGGGCTACTTGGATTTGACCTTGGACTATTACAAGCCCCTCATGAGATGGGTGGCTTGTTGGCCCCTTATGGGAAAGATTTGGAGTGTAACTTACAGATAATCCCCCTCACGTGGAAGTGTACTACCCTGGAGAGGTGGATGAGGCTACATTACTGAAAAGGACATTTGTTATCTCCTTATGGCCTATTATGAGTTCTCCCACTCTTTTTTTTTTTTTTCTTTTTGGTATGTGGGTAGCTCCCTGACTGGGAATCTAACCCAGGCTACAGCACTGACAGCACCAGCGCCGAAGCCTTAAGCCACTACACCACTAGGAGTTCTCCCACTCTTTTACATGTTGAACACACTGATGTGACTGTGCAAGCCAAGAGGGTTTGGTATGTGTACCCTGGGCGGCCGCCCTTCCAGTTACTGTACTGACAAGATACTTGCTTGCACTTTGCCAGAGGGCAGAGGCCTGCCTCTCCTAGGGCTTACAACTTCTCTTTCTTTCCACCTTTAGTTTTGTATGGACCAACACCTTAGTGGAATGGGCACATATTCTGGCAGTGGTGTCCAACCAGTCAACATGCTGGGTTTGCACTGAATTACCACTAACCACAACTGGTGGCCTCCCATGGAAGATAGGGCCAGCTACTGTGCAGAATTGGACTTGACATGGCCACTGGACTGCTAACAATCCCATGCCTGCATGGAATATGACCAGGTGGCAAATTTTGGCTTTTGCCCAGGACCAAATAAATAAGACTTGCCCATGGCTTGGTTATTCTGTATGGGAAGGCCTGGGATGGCTCACAGCTGAAGCTGTGAAACTTTCTGTTAAGGTGTCAGTATGCATAACCCATACTAGAAGGAATTATAAATATGGGCTGGACTCCCTCTGATCTCTGTGAGGTAATCATGAGGGATGCTATTATACCTTGGTGTCATGCCTCCAGATGCTACAGTGCCAAGCCTGTAACGGGGATGAGCTTATGGGTGTGTGGGCAGCAGGGTGGGCCCTACCAGCGTTTCTAGTTAGGTCTGGCCATATGACCCAGGCCAAATCCTCTGCGCTCTGAGTATTAAACCCAATAACTGGGGCACATTTAAGGCCCAGAAGTGAAGTGCTATGCATCATGGTTCTACCCACTGTCTGTACTTTCCACTCAAGGAGCTAGTATGGTAAATCAATAAGATAATTGCTTTGGCTTTGCATATGGCTCGTGCCTTTAATGAAACTCACAAAATGTTATCCTTTTTCAATGCAGAAGTCTATCAAATGCACAAAGTTGTGTTTCACAATCACATAGCCTTAGATATTCTTACTGTTTCCCAGGAAGGGGTTTGATTGGCACCAAATATTGCATGAATATCCCTGGTGAACAGCATGTTAGTCAGGCATTAAAAGCTTAGACGCAGAAACTCAAAACATTGAGAACCTGACAGGTCATCCCCTCCACAAATGGTGGGCTTCTCTCACTAATGAGTGGCACATTGCTCTGATTAACCTCTTTACTGTTGCTTGTTATTATAGTCTGTATTGTTTCTGTGGTGTTTGGATACAATGTACGACACTTCTCCTACAGGGAACTTCAAGGAAGACATCTGTCATGTAGATTGTGAGGCAAGAAACCCTGAAGAGGTGGAGTGTGGGGAAAATGGAGTAAGTCAGGCTCTCTTGCCAGACACCCACCATAATCATGTACACCTGTTATGTAACCATGACTTGTGCTTTCCCAAGTGGCAGCCATTTTGTTGTTTATGTGCCCCTGACCTCACTCTTTGACTGCCTTCCACTTTTGTTCTCCTGCCTATGTAAGGGGAGGGGACTCTCCAGGAGTGAATTGCTCCATGCTAACTCCTGGATGCCATTTTGTTGCTGTTCCTCTTCTGGAATAAAAGCTATGTTTCAGTTGTCTGCAGCTCTTCATTTTTTTTTTCAGTCTACCTGGATCCACTGCAAAGCTCCCTGGCATTGGTTGTTTGAAATACACCCTCTCAGTTGTAATATTCCCATGAGTATAAAGACAAGTTGTAATTTCTCCATTTTTATAAACAAAACAAAAACCTTGGCCCTGCATTTATTTCTAGCCACTGTCACA
Source organism: Lyroderma lyra (assembly GCA_004026885.1). Lineage (NCBI taxonomy): Eukaryota > Metazoa > Chordata > Mammalia > Chiroptera > Megadermatidae > Lyroderma > Lyroderma lyra. Next base: position 15,151 of record PVJL010015312.1, on the reverse strand, counting down.
TTCTTTTGCTTTCTATAGTAAAACTCCTCGAAAAAAAGTTGCAATGCTCATTGTCTGCATTTTCTCTTTATATTCCCTCTTGAATCTACTGAAATTGGGGCTTCATTCTCTCCACTGTACTAATAAACCTATTTTCATGGTAAAAAAACCTTCTTGTTGAATTCAGTGGCCAGTGATCATTCCTTATTAAACTTGAATTATCTGTAGTATTTGTTGTAGCTGTTTTTTTTTTCTCCTTGAAATGCTTCAAAATGGGTTTTAGGACCCGCGTTTTTCTTCTACTTTAGTGGTCACTTCTCCATTTCCTCTGCTGATACCTCAACATCTCCTATTCATACAAACCAGGTCTGGCAATTAAGTTTGTGAACTTACCACCATGCACTTACATTGGTAGCACTGTACAAACAACTCTAAGCTGTCATAACCTTGGTATAACTATGTCTCACAGCTAGCTGTGTTCCAGTCATTGTGTGGTGTTCTTGCTGAGTGGTGTTCATTATTGTTGTGTGTGTTTTAGCTGTGATGAGAATGACAGAGCTTGATTTAGAGCAATGAACATTACATTTCTTGTAAAACTTGGCAAGAGTAGAAGTGATTTCAGGTACATGTTAGTCCAGTTTATGGAGATAATACTGTGAAGAAAATGGTAGTGTACAAATGGATTAAACATCTTTCTGAGGGGAGAGAAAGCATCACTGATGAAGAGAGGTTAGGGAAGCCAGTAAATACCAGAACTGATGAAAACATTGCAAAAATTTAACCAATTGTGTGTCAAAATCATGAGCTGACTCTGAGAAGCAAACCCAGTAAACATTGATAGTGAGACAGGAATATCTTAACTGAAAATTTTGGCATGAGAAAGGTGTTTGCAAAAATGGTCCCAAAGGAGCTCACCACTGAACAAAAGCAAAGTAGAATTGAAGTTTGCCAAGACCACTTGGAAAAGATGTTTTGGGCCGTGTTATTACTGGTAATAAAACATGGGTGTACCAATACAACTCTAAAACAAAGCATCAAAGTGCATAACGGAAGTCACCCAATTATTCATGACCAAAAACTGTTCCATCAATCCAAATCAAGAATCAAAATGATGTTGCTAAACTATTTTTACACCAGAGTGAATTGTTCATTCTGAAATTATACCAACTGGACAAACAGTCAATCAAGTTTACTATTTGGAGGTGCTGAAGAGGCTGTGTGAAAAAGACAAAAACTACCTCAACTTTTCACCAACAGCTCAATGCACTTGCATCATGACACTGCATCAGCGCATATGGCGCTGTTTGTGAGGGAGTTTTTAGCCAGTAAACAAATAATTGTATTAGAACACCCTCCCTAGAACACCCTCCCTACTCACCTGATCTGGCCTCAGTGACTTTTTACCTGAAGATAAAGGAAATATTGAAAGGAAGACATTTTGATGACATTTAGGACATCAAGTATAATAAGACTACAGTTCTGATGGCCATTCCAGAAAAATAGTTCCAAAATTGCTTTGAAGGGTGGACTAAGCACTGTCATTGGTGCATAGCTTCCCAAGGCTGGTACTTCAAAGGTGACCATAGTGATATTCAACAATGAAATATGTAGCACTTTTTTAAGAATGAGTTCACAAACTTAGTTGTCACACCTCCTGTTGGCCTACTCTGGACCCAGTCTTCAGTTCTTTTCTCTATCTATACTTACTCTGTCTTGATTTATCCAGTTCCAAGCCTTAAAATACCATATATGTGCTAATAATTCCCCAATCTGTATCTCCAACTTAGAACCACTTTCCTGATTGTCAGACTTATATATCCAATGATCTTCTTGACATAGTCACATGAATAGCTAACATGTATCTTAAACCTACTTTCGTTTTGAACTGAATATTGATCACCCAAATTTCAGATGTTGAAACCTAACTCCAAATATGATGGTATAAAGAGGTAAGGCCTTTGGGAGGTGATTAGGTCATGAGGGCTCCACCTTCATGACTGAGATTAGTGCCTTATAAAAGAGTTTTCTGAGATCTCCCTCGCCTCTTCCATCATGAGCACACAGTAAGAACATAGCAATCTATGAAGCAGGAAGTAGGCTTTCACCAGACACCAAATATGCCAGTGCCTTGATCTTGGACTTCCCAGCCTGTGTAGAACTGAAAAGCAAATTTCTGTTGTTATAAGTCATCTAGTCAATACTATTCTGTTATAGCAGCCTGAATGGACTAAGACAACAACTAAAACAGAATTCCTAATATTTTCCCTCAAATTTAACCATTATTTTAAAACAAGAACATTATTAGTCTATTATTCTAGTTGAATCAGCCAGAATATTGAAGTTATTCTAAACTTTTTCTCATATCCTGCGTTCAATACCACAGCAAATCCTGTAACTCTACTACCAATTAAAACCAAAATTCAACCACTTCTTTCCATCCTTGTACCACTTTGGTCTAGACTTCCACTATCTTCCTTCTAGATTATTACAATAGTCTGCTAACTTGTCTTTCTTATTCCCTGGTGATATTTTAGATTTAGAACTTTAAGTCAGATCATAGCAGTCTTCTGATGCAAAGCCTCCAATAGTTTACTATCTCAATCAGAGTACAATGGCCTACAAGACATCTGTTAGTTTACCTAAAAATAAAATTTTCATCTCATCACCTACTACTTGCACCTACTGTTCCTGCTAGACAGTAAGCTCTACAATGTGAAAGATCTTTGTTTGTTTGTTTTAGTTCACAATTGTATCCCCAGTGTATAGAACAGTGCTTGTAACCTAAAAGTTGTTTTATAAATATTTGTTGAATGAATGTATGAAATACCAACTGGTTGTACATATATTTTTTTCAATTCCTATTCTACGGGTAAGGATATGGTTGGCCTAGTGTATTGTAATTGTACCTTCAAAAAACTCTGGTTAATCTATATGTATTAGTTGCTTCTGAGTCTGTGCCATAGATTTGGAAGATAACTAAATAGAAATTCTAAAACAAAAATAAAAAACCCAGTAAGTGAAATCAAGTTATACAATTGTTGGATTTAACAGCTGAAGGGAGAATTGATGAGTGAAATAGACAATAATTCAGAAGAAATAATCCAAAATGAAAGAAAAAAAATCATGGAAAACATAAAAGAGATTGTAGGAGACAGAGGATACAATGAAAAGTTTGAATATATATTTAAAATTAATGTACAAAAATGAGAGTGGGACAGAGCAATATTTGAAGGGATAATTGCTGAGAATTAAATGTGTGTGTGTATATATATAGAGGGAGAGAGAGAGAGAGAGATTGCAAAATAAAGATTTCAGAATAGCAAAAACAGGGAAGTCTGTCTATGAGCAGATTTAAAATAAAGAATACTCCACACAGAATAAAAATTTTATATATATATTTGAAATACACAAAAATTTTAGTGTAGAATCCATGCATTGTCTCTGAAGAGGTGAAGAGTACTCATTCAGCAGCAGTTCATAATTTGAGCAAAAAGGCAATTTGTTGAAGAATGTGTATAGTATCTATTTATAGGAAATTTAAAACATTCAAAATTAAACTACATATTATTTAGAAGACAAACATGTGCCTAGCCAATAAAGATATCCTGAATATGATGAACACATCATTCAGGGTGTGGCTATTTTTAGCCAAGGGATGGAGTTGAGAGCAGGACGGTTCTGTGGGGCACATCAGTATCAGTGATACATAAATTGTGGAGGATGAAGTTTGTTCAATCATTAATTATACGTAAATTTCACAAGAGTTTCATATTGACTCAATATTACCAAAACAATGAAAAAGAATGTAGGTTAATGTCTTACAAGAATAAGAAGTAATTTAGAAATAATAAAACACCAAGAAGGAAAGAAAGGAAACCTAAAATTCAACAAATGTTGTAAGAACTCCTCTGGACCTTAGCCAATTAGCAGAAAACAATTAAGCCCAAAAGGTAATATAGCTATTAAAGTCATAAGTCAGTGTAAATACAGACGGTTTCTGGCTTATAATGCTTCATCTTTCAATTTTTCCACATTATGATGGCATGAAAGCAATATGCATTCACTAGAAACCATATTTTGAATTTTGAAGTCTGATCTTTTTCTTTGCCAGGGCTATGAAATTCAATACTCTTTTGTGATGCTGGACAACAACAGTGAGCCACAGCTCTCAGTAAGCCACAAAATCATGAGGGTAAACAACCAACACCCTCTACAATATTTATTAAATGTATTTTAAACTTACACTATTATAAATTTATTTATTTATTTTTATTGTTAAGACTTATTGGGGGGCATTGGTTAACAAGAATTACATACACTCAAGGTGTACAATTGTGCTGTTCATCAACTGTGTGTTGTATTATATGTTCACCACTAGTGTCAGTTCTCTTTCCATCACCATATATCTGGCTCCCTCTCCCTCCTTTTCCCCTCCTGCCCTCCTCTCCCATCTCCTCCCCCCTTGCCCCTGAGTAACCACTAAACTATTGACTGTGTCCATGACTTTTTGTTTTGTTTGTTGCTTTCAGTTTTTTTTCCACATATGAGTGAAATTATATGGTTCTTGGTTTATTCTGTCTGGCTTATTTCTCTTAGCATAATGATTTCAAGGTCCATCCATTTTGTCATTAATGGTAGTATTTCATCTTATAGCTGAGTAATATTCTATTGTGTATATGTACTACAGCTTCTTTATCCAGTCATCTATTGAAGGACACTATGGTTGCTTCCATGTCTTGGCAACTGTGAACAGAGCTGCAATGAACATTGGGGTACATAAGTCCTTGTAGACTAAGGTTTTTTAATTTAGGGGGTAGGTACCCAGAAGGGGGATTGCTGGGTTATATGGTAACTCCATTCCTAGTTTTCTGAGACCCTCCACACTGTCCTCCATAGTGGTTGTACCAATTTACATTCCCACCAGCAGTGTGTGAGAATTCCTTTTTCTCCACAGCCTATCCACTACTTGTTAATCCTTGTCTTGTTAATAATAGCCATTCTAACAGATGTGAGGTGGTATCACATTGTGGTTTTGATTAGCATTTCCCTAACAGCTAGTGAAGCTGAGCATTTTTTCATATATCTATTGGACATTTATATATCTTCTTGGGAGAAGTATCTGTTGAGGTTCTCTGCCTACTTTTTAATTGGGTTGTTTGTTTTTTGGTTGTTTTTTTTAAATTCATTTTTATTGTTAGACTTATTGGGGTGAAATCTGTTAGCAAGGATTACATAGGTTTCAGGCATACTGTTGTTGTTATACTAATTCCTTATATATGTTAGATATTAGACACTTATCAGATGTGTTCTTTTCAAATATTTTCTCCCATTCAGTTGGCTGACTCTTTGCTTTGTTGATAGTTTCTTTTGTTGTTCAGAAGCATTTTAGTTTGACATAGTCCCATTTATTTATTTTTGCTTTTATTTCCCTTGCCTTTGAGGTCAGTTGTGTGACATCACATAGCACAGGACATGGCCACAGTTTAGGTCATTTTGATGAAAGAGTTTGGGGATTCTGGAAGATGGAATGCAGATAAATCATGGGCTATTTCTGGGGGCAGGGCTTGTGTGTGAAGATGCCTTATGAAGAGATGGGGTGAAGAGGAGGAAAGGAATAAAAACAAGATAGCAAGCTTTGATTCTCAACAGTTGCAAGGGCTATTGTTCTTAATCTTAGCTGTGCATACTATTGCACTGGAGCTTTAATCTTTGACCTAGCTTTGCCCACAGAGATTTGATTTAATTTGTTTAATGTATGGCCCCAGAATCAGCATTTTGCAAGCTTCCCAAATGATTCTAATGTGCAACCAGGGTTGAGAACCATCACTGGATCTCTCATGTCTCTTCCAGTGTAACTGTACTGAGGTTGTGTAGGGCAGGGCCTGTTTTGCTTTCATCTTTTTGCTCACTGATGTGCTTAGCACAATGCCTCGTAATTAGCAATTACTTAGTACATACTTTTTTAAATGTTCAATTATTTGTAGAGAGCATGCTGTACTAAAATATTGCTTTGTATCTTTTTGGTATAATGGAATCTGGTTTTCTTTCATATATACACTGGCTAGATATTTTAGTAAGAATGTCTAAAGTAATATCTTGGTCATTTCCAAACCTTGTGTCAGACAACCTTGATTGCATTTTCAAGTCATTTCTTCCCCTTTTTTTATTTGCTACCAGGACCCTGGTTTTGTTCAGGTAACAGTGTCCCCAGTCTAAACCAATAATGGAATACCATTCCCATTGACCAGTGACTAGTCCAGAGATGGGTATGTGTGACACAGTTTTTGTCCATCTAGATTACTGGGGGTTGTATGAGTAAAGATTTTTCTTCCTTATAGAGATCTTTATTAAAAGTGTCCTTCCTTTCCTCCCATTGTGCTTCGAATCCTGTTGTATAAATGTCTGGAGCTGCAGGATTCATCTCCAGACAAAGAGGCAACAAGCCTGAGGATGATGGAGAAGGATGATAAAAAGGGCTTGATTGTAGATTATATCTTTGAGCACTCAAACAGATCTTGGGACTGTTTTCCATTAGATTTCTTATTCAATAAACAGTTACCTTTCTGGTATTGTTGGTTACAGTTTTGTTAATTACCACCAAAAGCATCACATATTGAACAATTCCTTTATAAAAAATGATATTTCTTTATTTTCAGAATATACTCATCTTTAATGTCATAATTTATTCACAATAGTAAGGTATTTTTTAAATTCAATTTTATTGTTAGACTTATTGGGGTGACATCTGTTAGCAAGGATTACATAGGTTTCAGGCATACAATTCTACAGTGCATTGTCAACTTGATGTATAATAAGTTCACCACCTAATGTGACTTCTCTTTCCATCACCTTATATTTAGCTTCCCCCCTCCTCTCCCACCCCCTCCCCTTTCTCCCCTCCCTAACCCACTCGTC
>PVJL010015311.1:0-24778 GCA_004026885.1 Lyroderma lyra | reverse complement strand
AAGTGCTGGAGAGGATGTGGAGAAAAAGGAACTCTGGTACACTGCTGGTGGGAGTGCAAACTGGTACAACCACTGTGGAAGGCAGTGTGGAGGTTCCTCAGAAAATTGGGAATGGAGTTACCATTTGACTCAGCAATCCCCCTTCTGGGGATCTACCCAAAGAACTTGAAAACCTTTGTCCGCAAAGACTTATGTACCCCAATGTTCATTGCAGCGCTGTTCACAGTGGCTAAAACATGGAAACAACCAAAGTGCCCTGCGACTGATGACTGGATAAAGAAGCTATGGTACATATATACAATGGAATATTACTCAGCTGTAAGAAAAGATGAAATATTGCCATTTGCGACAAAATGGATGTACCTGGAGATCATCATGCTAAGTGAAATAAGCCAGACAGAAAGAACAAAGAACTGCATGATGTCACTCATACGCGGAATATAAACCTGAAAGCAAAGAAAAAAAGAAATGAACAAACAAATAACCCATGGACACAATCAGTAGTTTAATGTTTATTTGGGGATGAGTGGGTTAGGGAGGGGAGAAATGGTAAGGGTTGGGAGAGGAGGGGAGGAAGCTAAATATAAGGTGATGGAAAGAGAAGCCACATTAGGTGGTGAACTTATTATACATCAAGTTGACAATGCACTGTAGAATTGTATGCCTGAAACCTATGTAATCCTTGCTAACAGATGTCACCCCAATAAGTCTAACAATAAAAATGAATTAAAAAAAAAGAGGTAGACTGAGGAGAATATTCATGGTCGTAAAATAGTTCTTCATGGTGATTACAGCGATACAAGAATCTACACATAGAATTAATATGCTATAGAAGCATGCATAAATACATACAAATTAATACATTTAAAAATGTTAAAACTGAGTAAAATCTAGTTAGAAGTGTTGTACCAATGTCATTTCCTGGTTTTGATAGTGATCTACAGCAATTTAATGTGTAATCATTATGGAAAACTGCCTGAAAGGTACAAACAACTATATACTACTTTTGTAACCACTTCTGAGTCTACAATTATTTTAAAACAGGAGCATAAAAAAAAGCATCAATAAATTTCATTTCACCATTATTAAAAATTCTGTATGAAAAACTATACCATTCTTAAGTTTAAATACAAGTGATATGTAGGGAGCGCATGAGCCAGCAGCCAGGTCCTTTGAGTAAACAGGTTTTAGCAAGGCTACCTGTGTGCTTGGAGTCCACAGTTCAAGGGTTTTGCAAGGCAGCCCAGAGCTGGGTGCACAAGGAAAATGCTCGGAGTGTGGTTTCTTACTTCTGGAAAAATATGACATTGTGAGCAAGGTTGTTTGGTCTCTGGAAAAGATTTGAGACATAACTTGTGGCCTGCCTGCCTTGAAGAGAATAATAATAATATTATCAGTAATGCCTTAGCAACATGTACCAAAATATTGATTATATACAGGTGTCTGTAACCATTTGTCCCAGTTAAGATGTACTTTCCAGTCCCGCTTTGCTGATTTACCCTTATGATCTCACTTGTTTTGCCCATCCTATAAAATAAACTTGCTGCTGCCAGGCGGGGTCTTTGTGTCTCCATCAGAGTGCAGAGAACCACCCGGTCCCAGCTTTTCTGTCTGTGTCTGTGTCTGTGTGTTTTTTCTTCATTCCCCATCACCTTCCCTCTGGTTCACCTGTTCACCCGCGCAGGTCGCAGCAGCGATAATGTTAAAAAAATTTGCAACATAGATAACAGAAAAAGCAATAGTACTCAGAATATATAAAGTACTCCTACAAGTTAATAATAAAAAGAGAAACATTCCAATTTAAAGAAAGCAAGAGCTATACATAGACATTTTGAAGATGAAGAAAACCAAATAATAAATGTGCACATGACATAAAGTTTAAACTCATTAATTATCAAGAAAACACAAGTTAAAACAAATTGTTTTCTGCAAACAGTGGAAAAAATAGATTATGTAGAAATGAGTACTCTCAAACACTGCAGGAGAGTGTAAGTTGAAAACACCTATTGGGAGTGCAATTTGACAGTAATTATTAATAATCAAATTTTATCAACACAAAGACATATGGTTGCTACAGCAAGTAGACTTTTGTACCTGTGCACATGGAGACATATGCAAGGATGTTCAGCATTATTGGAACATAATAAAGAAATTTGGAATAGCCTAAATGCCCATTAACAAGAGATTGGGTAAAAAAAATATGATTTATCTATACTATGGAGTGCTAAGTATCAGCTGAAAAGGCTAATGATATGAAATGTGATTAAGATAAATAGATAGATAAATAATAGATTCATAGATAGTATATATGAGGGCTGTCTGGAAAGTATCCAGCCATGTAATATGAAAAATGGAAGCATTTATGACTGGAGTTTAACCCTCATATACATACATACATACATACATACATACATACATACCTGAATAAAAAGCAAATTACAGAACAATATATTCTGTATGGTATCATACAATCACACAAATCACATGATATGTTTTCTATATAAATGCATAGAAGAAGGTTTTGTAAGATACAAAGCAAAAAAGAGTGATGAACTAAGATAAAGACTGAGAAAGTAGTGGTGAAAGGAGTCTTTATTCCTATGTGTAAATATATTACTTTCTCAAGAAGAATGTATGCATATATTAAATATGGAAGTAAAAAATAATAGGCTACCCATGAAAACAGTTATAGCTGGGTTTGAAACCCGAGAAGTTTAACTTACTAGCAATGTGAGCTTAAGCAAGTCTCTTATCTTTCAGGGTCTGAACTTTAATGTCTATAAACTAAAAACGACTGAAACACAAGACTTAATTTGGATTAAGTTTTAAGGAGTAAGTAATTAAAATAACATGTAGTAGACATTTAACGAATGTTTACTATTTTTAGAATTTTTATTATGGTTTCTATAATAACTGTCCATGGACTCCAGTGTATGCTATGATCTGGTCATTTCATCTTGTCTCACCTCTTTGTCTGAGACCCTTCCAGTGATCGTTCCCTGTAATTGTACAAGACCTCACATAGACAAGCAACTGGAAGCATCACCCTCTTTGTGCCAGTGGGTACTATAACATTTTCTCCTGTTTTCCTTTGTTTTAATAAATAAAGATATTACAAATACTAAACCTAATTTATTATCTTGTATCTCTTCAACTCTTCTTTGCCTTTCCCTTTTCATCATTTGTCATTTGGATATGCTTTTCTGAAGAAAACTGGGAACAAGCACTGAACTAGAATTCATATAACTGGAATTAGATTATTTTCTATCCAATTAATGATTAGGAGAGATTACACTATTGTTGAATATCTTCTTTGTTTATAAAATAGTCATATTATGTACCATCTTCTTAATCTATTGTTCAAATCAAAGGAAAATAAATAAAATTAAAATTCCAGGCCAAGAGTCTCCAATACTTCTGCAGTTCTGGGCTGGCACAGTCCACGGGTTGTTTTCCCTGAATACAGGGCAACAGTCTTGTTACTAAGTAGTTTTAGCTTTGATATTTCACAGTTGTGGCTACGGGAAGGCATCTGCAGACAGCTGTTGAAGATTCCAGATGGCTCGGAGATGCAGGTGAAAGTTCTATGGAGTCTTCTGGTTTGCTGCCTCTGTGGCTACTCACCCAGATCTCTGGTGGCTGTTGCACTGACAGGCTGCAGTCATGTCCAGTAGTTGTTATCATTTTATTCTAAATTGTGCTATGTCTCCTCTTATCAAAATTTGTCGATACAAGCAGCAGAAAGCTTTCTGTGGAGACTAATCACAACAGGACCCCTTTGCTAATGATTAAAGAAACTAGGGACTGGAAAGAAATCTGGGAGCAGCACAGTGCACAGGAGGGAGGAGTCCAAGAGGCGACAAAAGTGAAAGCCAGAGTGGTGAAACAGTGGGAGACCATGGGGGAGCTGAGTCTTAGAGCAGTGTGTTGGGGACAAAGCTTGGGAGCCAGCCTCCAAAGCTCTTAAGTAGCAAAAGGGCTGAGCAAAGACTCCAAACAGCCGCAGGCCAAGGTGGAGCCCCAGAGAGAGCACGTCAGCTCCCAGCATCCTTGCAGCCTGCAGCACACGCATGCACAGCTCCTCCATGGGGCCGCGATTCCCAGCCCACAACAGAGATGCACCAGCCACCTTTATGCAGCCCGTGATATCAGGCCCATGGCTTTGGACTTGTGGATTGTGCGCCTGGTGCCCTCACATAGTGTGTGCTTGTGAACTCGCCTGAGTGGTGGCTGCAGAGATGGGTTCCTGGAGCACGCCTAGAAAGAGAAGTGGATTTGATAGTGTTCACCCCAGCCAGCAAAAGCAGCCTCAGCCCACATCCCATTAGCCTCCTTCATCTGTCCCAGCTTTCCCAGCAAAGGGCAGGAGGTGGAGCTGCCCCAGAACACATTTTGTTGGCCTCTCCTCTCCCCAGTGAACTGCAGGAAGCAAAGGGACCACTCACATCTCCACACGCAGCTGGAGACCACAAATAAGGCTTAAACACCTCCGCTTTCTCCCAGGGCTTGCCCCGCCAGTGCCACCTAGTGTCTGCCCTACAGCAAGATACCACAAAAGTACTAATCAGACAAGGAAAGAGTTCCTGGGCTCTGCTGAATATAAATCCCTCATGCCAAAGAAGAAGTACACAGAAGACAATATGAGTACCTTAGGATTTTAAACCTCCATAGAAAGATGAAAAAATCTCCAGAAAATTATCTCATAGACTTAGAAATTTCTTAACTAAGTGACAGAGATTATAAATAGCCATTCTAAAGGCTCTGAGAGAAATGAAAACATACTGGCAGAACACCATAGCTGAGGTGAACGACCTAAGAAAGAAAATCCTTGAATAAAAAAAACAATTTAACAAAGAAATTCAAAACATAAGAAAGAATGAAAAGGAAATTTGAGAGATGAATAACACAATAAAAAAGTGAGAAATGAAAAAACTGCCATAGGAAACAGAGTCAACCTGATGGAGGAAAGAATTAGTGATATTGAAAATCAGAACACAGAAACATCTCAAAACAATAAAGATAGGGAATATACAACCAAAAGGATTGAAAGAACTCTGCAAGAGCTATCTGACTCCATGGGACAAAACAACATCAGGATAATAGGATTAGAAGAAGGAGCAGAGCACTCTACAGAGAACATACTCAAACAAATTGTAGATGAGAACTTTCCAAAATTATGAGAAGATCTGGATCCCCAAATTCAAGAAGAAAATAGGTCCCATAGATACCTGTACCCTAGCAGATCTTCTCCAAGACATATGGTACTAAAAATGTCAAAAACTAAAGACAAAAAGACAATTCTCAAGGCATCCAGTGAAAAAAAGAACTATAACCTTTAGAGCAGCCATTCTCAACCTGTGGGTAGCGACCCCTTTGGGGTTTGAACAACCCTTTCACAAGGGTCGCCTAAGACCATTGGAAAACACATATCAGATATTTACATTATGATTCATAACTGTAGCAAAATGACAGTTATGAAGTAGCAACGAAAATAATTTTATGGAGGTCACCACAACATGAGGAACTGTATTGAAGGGTCGCGGTCTTAGGAAGGTTGAGAACCACTGCTTTAGAGGAAAACCAATCAGGCTGGCATCAGACTTCTCAGCAGAAACTCTACAAGCTGGGAGGGAGTGGAATCAAATATTCAAAATTTTAAAAGAGAGAAACTTCCACCCAAGAATAAATTATCCAGCAAAATTATCCTTCAGATATGAAGGAGGAATAAAGACATTCTCAGAAACACAAAAGCTGAGGGAATTTGCCAGCATGAGGTGACACTTGAAGAAATGCTAAAGGAAGCTCTTCAACCTGAAAAAAAATATCAGGACAAATGGAATACAGTTGGGGCAAAAACAAAGAAACAAAAGTAAAACAAAACAACAACAAAAAACTAATGGCCACAAGAAATCCTCACATATCCATCATCACTCTAAATGTTAATAGACTGAACTCAGCAATAAAAAGACACAGAGTAGCAGACTGGATTAAAAACCAAAACCCATCCATATGCTGTGTACAAGAGACACACAGGTTCAGACTCAAATGATGGGAAAAAATACACCAAGCAAATGGTAACCAAAGAAAAGCAGGAGTTGCCATAGTGATAACTAATGAAATAAACTTCAGATTTAAAAAAGGTAGCAAGAGACAAAGATGGACATTACATACTGAAAAAAGTCACAATACAACAACAAGAAGATTTGACACTAATTAATATATATGCTCCCAACAAGGAAACACCAAAATATACAAAGCAACTACAAACAGATCTGAAAGATGAAACTGACAAAAGCACAATCATTGTGGGACACCTAAACACCTCCTTAACAGCCATGGACAGATCATCCAAACAGAAAATAAATAAGAAAATATTAGCTGTAAATTGCACATTACAGCATTGAACATAAGTGACACTTACAGGACACTTCATCCAGCAAAGAAAAAGACTATACTCTCTTTTCTGGTGCACACGGAATATTCTCAAGGATAGACCACATGCTGGGATACAAAAGTAGCCTCAACCAATTTAAGAAGATCAAAATCATACCAAGTGTATTCTCTGACCACAAAGTTTTGAAATTGGAGATCAACTGTAAAAGGAAAGCAGAAAAAAACACATATTCATGGAGAATAAACAACATCTTATTAAAAAATGACTAGATAAAAGAAAAATAAAAGAAGAGATTAAAAAATATATAAACAGTATTAAGAATGAAAATAGAACATGTCAAAATTGTTGGGACACAGTGAAAGCAGTAATAAGAGAGAAATGTATATCATCACAAGCCTATCTTAAGAAACAAGAAAAATCACAAGTAAACACTTAGCATCCATATTAAAGAACTAGAAAACCCAAAATCATCAGAAGGAAAGAAATAATAAAAATTAAAGAAAAATAATTAAAGCAGAGCTAAACCAATTAGAGAACAGAAGGACAACAGAAAAAAATAATTTTACAAAAAGCTGGTTCTTTGAGACACTCAATAATATTGACAAATCGCTGGCTAAACTAATGAAAGGATGAAAGGAAAAAACACAAATATCCAAAATTAAAAATGAAAAGTGAGAAATTCCCACTGATACCACAGAAATACAAAGGATTATAAGAAAATATTATGAAGGGCTTTACACCACTAAATTTAACATCCTAGAAGAAATGGACAAGCCTCTATAAACTCATAGCCTACATAGACTGAACCAAGAAAAACTGGATAATCTAAATAGACCAATCAATAGCAAAGAGATTAAAATGACTATCTATAATCTCCCTAAAGGCAAAAGACTTGGACCAGATGGTCTCACCAATGAGTTCTACCAAGCATTCAAATAAGAATTAATGGCTATGTTCTTCAGACTCTTCCAAAAAATTGAAGAGGAAGCAATACTTCCTAACTCATTCTATGAGGCCAACATTACCCTAATACCAAAGCCTGGTAAAGACAACATAAGAAAACTATAGACCAATGTCTCTGATGAACACAGATGCAAAAATCCTAAACAAAATATTAGCAAATAGAACAATGCATCAAAAAGATTATACATTGTGATAAAGTGGGATTCATCCTGGGAGCACAAGGATGGTTCAATGTATGAAAATCAATCAATGTGATACACAACATAACAAAATAAAAGATAAAGTCAATGTGGTCATATCAATTCATGCAGGAAAAGCTTCCAACAAGATACAACATCCATTTATGATCAAAACATTAATAAAATATGTATAGAAGGAAAGTATCTCAACATTATAAAGGCCGTATAAGACAAACTCTTAACTAACATTACACTGAATAGGGAAAAGCTGAAGCCTGTTCCCCTAAAATCAGGAACAAGACAGAGGTGCCCCTGTCATCACTGCTATTCAATATACTACTGGAAGTTCTAGCCACAGCAATCAGACAAGAGAATGGAATAAAATATGTTCAAATTGTCACTATTTGCAGATGACATGATCCTTTATATAGAAAAGTCAAAAGATTCCACCAGGAAACTATTAGAAACAATAAATGAATACAGTAAAGTCACAGGATACAAAATCAATGTACAAAAATCAACAGCATTCCTATATACAAACAACGAATCCTCAGAAAAAGAAATCAGGGAGTCAATTCCTTTTCCTATCACAACAGAAATAATGAAATACCTGGGACTTGATTTAACAAAGAATGTGGCAGACTTATACACTGAAAACTATAAGACACTTTTGAAAGAAATTGAATCACACACAAAGAAATGAAAAAATATCCCTTGTTCGTGGATGGGAAGACCTAATATTGTTTAAATGGCCATTTTGCCCAAAACAATCTAAAGATTTAATGCAATACCTATCAAAATCCCACAAGCATACTTTTGCAAAATAGATAAAAGAATTATCAGATTTATATAGAATCATAAAAGACCTTGAATTGCCAAAGCAATACTACATAAAAAGAATAAGGCTGGTGGTATTACACTCCCTGACTTCAATATATATTACAAAGCAGCAATAGTCAAAATAGCTTGGTATTGGCAGAAAAACAGAAACATAGGCCAATGGAACAGAACTGAAATCCCAGAAATAAATCCACAAATTTATGGACAAATAATTTTCAATAAAGGAGAGAAAAACATACAATGGGGAAAAAACAGCCTCTTTAGTAGGTGGTGCTGGGAAAACTGGAAAAACATATGCAAAAGAATGAACCTGAGCTGTGAACTCTCTCCATATACAAAAATTACCTCAAAATGGATTAAAGACCTTCATATAAGGCCTGCAACAATAAACTGTATAGAAGAAAACATCGCTACTAAACTTATAGACCTAGGTCTCAAGGAAGACTTCATGAACCTGACATCAAAGGCAAGGGAAGTAAAAGCAAAAGTAAATGAATGGGACTGTACCAAACTGAAAAGCTTCTGCACAGGAAAAGAAACCATCAACAAAGCAAAGAGACAGCCAACTGGATGGGAGAAAATATTTGCAAATAATACATCAGATAACGGTCTAATATCTAAAAGATATAAAGAACTATTAAGACTTAACAACAAAAAAAACAAACAACCCAATTGAAAAGTGGGCAGAAGAACTAAACAGACACTTCTCCCACGAGGAAATACAAACAGCCTGCATACATATAAAAAAATGCTCATCCTCATTAGCTATCAGGGAAATGCAAATCAAAACCACAACGAGATACCACCTTGCACCTGTTAGAATGGCTATTATCCACAAGACAAGGAATAACAAGTGCTGGAGAGGGTGTGGATAAAAAGGAACTCTGGTACACTGCTGGTGGGAATGCAAATTGGTACAACCACTGTGGAACACAGTGTGGAGGTTCCTCAGAAAATTGGGAATGAAGTTACCATATGACCCAGCAATCCTCCTTCTGGGGATCTACTCAAAAAACTTGAAAACCTTTGTCCGCAAAGACTTATGTACCCCAATGTTCATCGCAGCACTGTTCATAGTGGGCAAAACATGGAAACAACCAAAGTGTCTGGCAACAGATGACTGGATAAAGAAGCTGTGGTACATATATACAATGGAATATTACTCAGTTGTAAGAAAAGATGAAATATTGCCATTTGCAACAAAATGGATGGACCTGGAGATCATCATGCTTAGTGAAATAAGCCAGACAGAAAAAACAAAGAACTGCATGGCATCACTTATGTGTGGAATATAAAAACTGTAAGCAACAAAGAAAAAAGAAATGAACAAAGAAACAAATAACCCATGGACACAATCAATAGTTTAATGTTATTCGGGGATGAGTGGGATAGGGAATGGAGAAATGGGAGGGCGGGAGAGGAGGGAGGGGAATCTAGATATAGGGTGATGGAAAGAGAAGTCACATTAGGTGGTGAACTTATTATACAACAGGTTGACAATGCACTATGGAGTTGTATGCCTGAAACCTATGTAAATCTTGCTAACAGATGTCACCCCAAAAAGTCTATCAATTAAAAAATATTTACTCTTTGAGAAAAAAGAAAAGAAGCTCATTGGTGACACTGGTGAGACCTTCTAGTCCTGAGCTTTTGTTTTGGGGTAGGTTTTGAATGATTGTTTTAATTTCCTTACTGTTGATTGGTCTAGACCTCCACAGAAAACCCAAAACAATAAACTGTATAAAAGAAAACATTGGTACTAAATTTATAGACCTTGGGTTTAAGAGGACTTTATGAAACTAACCTCTAAAGCAAAGGAAGTAAGAGCAAAAACAAATGAATTGGACTATATCAAACTTAAAAGCTTCTGCACAGCAAAAGTAACTATCAACAAAACAAAGAGACAGCCAAGCAAATGGGAGAAAATATTTGCAAACAATGCATCTGGCAAGGAGATATGACTTCACTCATATACAGAATAAAAACTGAAAGCAAAGAAAAAAAGAAATGAACAAACAAATAACCCATGGACACAATCAATAGTTTAATGTTTATTTGGGGACAAGTGGGTTAGGGAGGGGAGAAAGGGGAGGGGGTAGGAGAGGAGGGGGGGAAGCTAAATATAAGGTGATGGAAAGAGAAGTCACATTAGTGGTTATTATACATCAAGTTGACAATGCACTGTAGAATTGTATGCCTGAAACCTATGTAATCCTTGCTAACAGATGTCACCCCAATAAGTCTAACAATAAAAATGAATTAAAAAATAAAAAATAAATAAAATATATAAAGAAGTTGTATAACTCAACAACAAAAAAAAAATCCAGTTTTTAAAAATGGGCAAAAAACTTGAACAGTCACTACTTCCAGAAATATATACAAATGGACGACATATAGATGAAATATATGCTCAACTTCACTGGCTATTAGGGAAATGAAAATCAAAACCACAGTGAAATACAACGTCATTCCTGTTAGAATGGCTTTTATCAATAAGACAAGGAACAGCAATCATTGGAGGGGGTGTGGGGAAAAAAGGAACCTTCATATACTGCTGGTGGGAATGCAAACTGGTACAACCACTATGGAGGACAGTATGGTGGTTCCTCAAAAAACTAAGAAAAATTACCATATGACCCAGCAATTCCATTTCTGGGTATCTACCCAAGTAATTTGAAATTCTTATTTTGCAAAGATATAAGTACCTCAATGATCATCACAGAATTATTCATGGTGGCCAAATCATGAAAATACCCAAAGTGTCCTTTGATAGATAACTAGGTAAAGAAACTGTGGTACATATACACAATGGAATATTACTCAGCTATAAGAAAAGAGGAAATAAGGCTACTAATGACAACATGGCCAAACCTTGAAATCATCCTGCAAAATGACGTAAGTCAGACAGGTAAAACCAAGAACCATATAAATTCACTCATTTATGGAACACAAAGCTGAAAGGAACAAAGAAACAAAAATTCATGGACACAATCAATAATTTCATGGTTAGTATTTACCTGAAGGGATCAGGGGATGTGGGTTGGAGAGAAGGGACAGGGTCTCATATATATGGTGATGGAAAGAGACCTGACTCTGGGTGATGAACACATAATACAACACATAGATGATGTATTGTAGAATTGTACACTTGGAACCTATGTAACTTTTACTAACCAATGTCAACCAACAATAAAAAAAGAAATAAGTAACTTGAAGTTAGGTTAAAATTTAAAAAAAGCCTGTGTAGCACTTATGAAACACAGTTACTCCCTCTACTAAACTCAATTGGAGGGGTTATGAAATAAAAATACTATTTTTTTCAATATCTGCTTGAAAGCCAATACTAGTTTTTTTTTTACACCATCAGGACTAGCTGTAAATTAACTTCTAGAAAGACAGCTCTGAAGTAACTATATCTCAGGAAGTTTTGGGTACAGCAAGCATAGCTTCCTTCATCCTCTCTCCCCTAACTCTTCCATTTCTCTCACATATCCTCTCATCCTCCCCTTCTTTTCTATTTGCTTTCATTCCTCTTTTTTATTCCTTTCTCCTGTCCTTTGACTTAAAAGCCAGTTGTTTTTGTCTAGGTGAAATCTTATAATCGCCATCCACTGGTTATAGGATTTAAATACAGGTTGTGGTTATAAATTCATGAGCATTTGCAAGCTTGATCATTGTTTGTCTCTATGAGATAATTATTTTCTTTGATTGTGCAGTTCAAATTGTTTCCTACAAAATGTAAACTGCTGATAATCAAGTCTACTTTTTCATAGAATGTACTTATAAGGTATTTTAAAGCTACAATTACTAAATTATAATTTATGAAACCCCTTCTGGAGAGGCCCTCTGCTCAACTCAGCAAGTACTTCATCCACAGTAGGAATTTACTGAGCATATTTTGTACAAATATATAGTGAATTGGTCTCTTAAAACAGAAACAAACACTTTCTTTCTCTGTGTATGTCAACTGGCTATAGCAATACATAGCTACCTTACTAGATTATTTTTTAATGAAGTGTATTTATTTAATATATTCACCACAGGGGCTCAACTGGAGATTCAATTTAAAACAAATATGACACCACAGTTGAAGATACAGAGTTCTGTACAGAAATCATGGAAAGAACAGATCATCTAAGGAAAAAGTAAAAACACAGGGAGAGAGGTTGAACAACTTAGGTCAGGGCTCTGGGCTGGAGACCTGCTTTGCATAGGTTTCTTGTAGGTGTTTCTTAAAGGCTGTCAGGTTTTTCCAGAGCTTGGCAGGATCTGTGTTCAACCAGCTATCGATGTTGGGTTCTCCTAGCAGGCTCTGGATGGAGAACAGGATGGTCCTGATGTCATATAAGGCAGACCACTTGTCTTTCAGAACGTCCAAGCAGATGTTACCCTAGGTGTCCATGTTGGGGTGGTAGCAGGGCATGAGGAACTTCACCATGGGTGCGTTGCAAGGGTAGCCTCTGGGGAAC
The DNA here is from genome assembly GCA_004026885.1 of Lyroderma lyra. Classification (NCBI taxonomy): domain Eukaryota; kingdom Metazoa; phylum Chordata; class Mammalia; order Chiroptera; family Megadermatidae; genus Lyroderma; species Lyroderma lyra. Next base: position 11,933 of record PVJL010015311.1, on the reverse strand, counting down.
TCGAGGGAAAGCTTACACCTCAGGTCTTCATATGCTGTGCCAGCTGCTCCATGGATGGTCCCCAGCCATTTGAAAATGTTGTCTGATTCAGGGAAGGCAGAAAATCCTTTGTCACCTGACATAATGAGGGTCATAACCACCTGCTGTAACCTCGTGCCCACGGGATCCCGGGCAGTCTGTCCACTGGGCTCAGCTCTTTTACCGGTGGCCACAACACTGGCAGAGTCTGGGTCATGGTTCTGGGAAGCCATCCAGGTGGTGCTGACAGGGACACATGAACTCAAAGAACACGACTTAACTCTAGATTCTTAGCCTTTATCCATTGTCCCTCTAATTCATTCTACATTTGTTGCTAGGTTAATTTTCCTAAAGCTGAGCTCTTTATTCAAGCCCAAAACATTTTTATATGGCTCCAGTGACTTCCCCTTTCCCACAAAATGAGGTGCAAAGTCATTATTAGCCTGATATTCAAATCTCCCATTCTTCACATCTAACCTAATCCTAATTTGCTGAGTTCATTTCTACAGGCCCCCTTCACAATGAAAATGAATTACTTGTCATTCACAAAATATTGTGTGCCTTTCATTGTCTCTGTATCTTCTATAAGAATTTGATTTCCCTTCCTGCTTTGCATTTTTAACCTTTACACTCTCTTTCAGTTCCCTCTTGTAAATGACTATCTTTTAAACTTTCTTTATCTGTGTATATAAGAAGGCTGTCCAGAAAGTATCCAGCCATGTAATATGAAAAATAGCAGCATGTATGGCTAGAATTTGTTTCTGGACAGCCCCCATATATTCTTGCCTCTGAACTCCTCAATCACTTTATCTTAATGTTTCTTGTCATGTGGCATTTTTGACCTTGTATTTTAATTATTTGTGCACATGTTGTATTCCTTCTACTGGATTGTGAGCTTTATAATCATGGTGGAAATAATTAGTACTTATTAATACTTATTGAATACTTAAAGCTCAAAATTACTGAGATGTAATATAAGACCTATTATGTCATAAAGGCTCAGTAAGTGTTAGTTATCATAATATTATTGTTGCTGCTCGGTTTTAAACAAATACTCCCAAATTTATCCACTGCTCTTTCAGAAATATGCACCTTCAGAGGTCAAAAGAATCCATTGGTGTTTTCATCATGCCAAACTTTTGGTTTTCTTATGAAATAAGTGTCTTGTTTGAGAATTTCTATGTAAATAATAATCTGAGAGCCACTCTGTTTGAATCCTGGCTTTGCTACTTCATAATTGTGTCACCTTGGGCAAGTCAATCCCTCTGAGCTTCAGATTCCTTAACAATAAAATGAGAATAATAATAATACCTACTTCATAGAGTCACTATGATTATATAAGTTAATGTGAATAAGGGCTTATCATAATGTTCACAATGTAGTAAATACTATATAACTTCTAGCTACTGTTGTAATTATTATTTTGGGAGCAACACTATGAAAAAGTATCTTTGACATATATTGTTTCATTTATTCCTCAGAACAGTTCTGTGAGGTAATAATTATTTTTTTTCAGATAAGGAGGCCTGAACTCAAGGAAGTTAAATTTTCTAAGGCTAGTAAAACCCAGAGCAGGATTTAAGTCCAGGTGCGATTGCTGCATCTTAGAAAACTAAGAAAACATTGCTGTCAATGTTCTGAAGAGTTAAGATTTATAAATATAAACAAAGGAGTCAGTTGTCCAGAAGGTATGACTTAAAGGAGGCCCTAACACAAAATCTCTGCACTTACCTCAGTACTGCAATGTTTTTAATACCATTGCTATTACTATTTTATGTGTGTTAAGCATTGCCTTCTTTAGACTCTTGGAAGGAATAGCACTTCAGCATGAATAATTTTATTATATTCATTAATACTGATAGAACGCTTGAAAGCAGGAATTCTCAAAAGGGAACCATTTTCTTTAGGCCAACTCATATATATCAAACCCCATTCAGAGAACCTGATTTAACCTGGTTTCTCCATCTCAGTTTGGAAACAGCAAGTTTGGGGTAACTGGGACAGGCCTTTGGTTCAAATCCCAGGTTTGCCACTTCCTAGCTGTATAACCTTGGGCAAATCACTAAGCCTATCTTCTTATCTGTAAAATGGGGATAACTATTTCTACTCTAGAAAGTTTTAACAACTAAATGACTTAATGTACATAAGGACTTAGTGCAGTTCTTTGCATGTGGCAAGTGCTTAAACAACATTAGTTGTCTTATTCTAGCTTCCGTTAGTTCCAATGAAGGACAAGCCCTAGCCTCCTGCCTTAAAAAATGAGCTTTATTAGCTACTCATGTGTGGTAAAATAATATAATAATAATAATGAGAAACATAATTCTAAGATTTGTATGTCTTTAAGTTCTCAATAAAGTGTTCATAAATATTCTGGCTCCTGCATAATTGAGATAGAAAAAATAGATTATTATTCTCACTTTAAAGGTTTAGTGACTTACCTAAAGTTACACATCCATTGAGCAACAGAGAAGATGAAACAAGGATCTCCCGGCTGATGCATTTTTCTCTCAACCAAATTAACTCTAAAGAACCTGGATAAAACCTCTAAGTAATTTAGTTTCTCTGTTTGCTGCCTTTGCCTCTCATGTACTTTTTCATCCTGTGTTAGTGGCCCTTTCCCTTTGTTCCCTCATAAGAATCACCTTGTTTTTCCTATTTTAAGGAAAAATATGTATGAACTTATTTTGTCAGTAACTTTATTTTTTTAGGCTAAACATAATGTACAACTACAAATATGGTTTAACTCATTGATATCCATTTTTTATCATTTTCAAGTATTTGAGAAATAGCATGCACACCATACATACAAAAGTATCTCTCAGCAGTGTAGAAATAGGAAGAATGTCCAGGAAGAAAAATGCCCTTGACTTTCAGCAGATAAAACAGTACCAGAAATGACTAAGAAATAGAAGTTTTTATTTGTCTTTTTAGTAGTTTTTATTTTCACCTGTATTAATATTTTTCCCTTTGTACCTTTTACTCTCTGGATACCAGATAAGGAAGAAAATGAACCCAAATCTTGAATTTTTCTCACTTTTGTCATTTAAACTACAATCTCAAATTCTTTAAACATTATCTAGACTTTATACAGGGTGTTCAATTGTCCTGCTATACAGGCTGACCAGATATCCTGTTTTAAACAAGACAGAAACCAACAGTAATTTCCCATTTGAATGGTATGTATGATCAGCCTAGTCTCACTGAGCTAAATTCAAGGTGTCAGTAGGCTAACTGTATGTACAGTTTGCAACAGGACAGTACCATTATCTTATGTCCTATTTAAAATGGTACATCTGGTCAGCCTATATTAAAAACATCTGGGGCTTGTTACATGATTTTCTTTTTTGGCACATGGAATTGTATTGCAACGAGACAGAAGTCACAGCACAATCTTTCCCTTCCTTTTTAAATTTGTTTGGTGATGAGGTCATGGAGTAGTGATAACTAATTCACATAAGAAATAGCCAGCAATAAAAGAAATTTCAAATTATCAGTTGTCCAGAGGGAGGGGAGTACAGAATATATGGTATATTAACTTCGTTTTCTCTTCTCCACTAGTAACGCATTGGTGAAATTAAAGCAAATAGATGATTGTTCTACTTCACTGTGTTTCACTTTAACTACTAGTCAACATTTATCAAACATTTGGAAGCATCCTATAGCAGTGCTGAATAATCCAGTTCTGTGATTTATCGTCTAATTTTTATAGCTCCTGTTTGACTCTTATTTGACTTTCATGTGGAGTAGGAGAGGTCAACCATCATAGGAGCTGTTTCTAGTCCCTCCAGCTTCTATTTGTTGCTTTCAGTCTACTCTGCACCCTTTTTTCCACAGATCTGCAATATGTGTTCCTGCTCACCAACACTGAGATGAAGGAGTCCATTCTTCAGTTTCACTTAGGAGGTCACCTACCATGTTTTCTGCTCACTGTCAAAGGAAATTCAATTAAAACATTGTAAGTGTGGCAAACTTTCTAATGTTCAATGTAGTTATCAGCTGTCTTAAAAGTTTTTGAAATATCCAGTTCTTGGCTACTCAGAGGCCCAAGAATAATGGAAGAACCCTTCCAAGTTTTTTCTTTCTCTCCTCTTTTTTTTCTCTAAAGGTTTTTAGCTGCCTGATTAAAAATCATTAAATTTGTGATTCTGAGAATCATACATTAATATGATCAAAGGGAGAAAAGACCGAGTTTCTATTTAAATAAAAAGGAACCTCTGAGTACAATTTAATGAACACCATATTATTAAGCAATTGTGTACTGAACAGTATGTGTCTGACCATTGGTCACCATATTTTATGCTTTTTGTTTGCTGCCAAAAGCATTTCATAACTGTAGCTTTTTCTGATTCTCAAGGTTCTTTACAAAGAACAAAAGTGATATACATTTGTAATGTGTCCAATTGAATGTTCAAATAATATTTGGAAAACATTTCCAAGTTAAACATATACTCTCTCTATTCACACCTGAAATTCTCCATGTCCCCTTATTGGACATTGTTCCAACAACACTCCGTGCATTCTATGTGAGGGTGAATATAATAACGTCTTTTAAAAGAAAATAAAAAGATTAAATAAATAACTTGTAACTAACTCACTGAGTTCATTGAAACAAACACACCATATTTTTGTAGTTCATGTCTGGCAGCATTTGCCATCACACTTATACTAGACAGTAGTAAGATGCATTGAGAATTAGCATAAGGTGAAAATTGCATTTGTTTTATTTTCTAGAGACATTTAGCAATGCCATCATCAAATTTTTTTGTCAACAAAATTTGAGTTTAATGCAAAAATATGTATCAGTAGTATTTTCACCTCAATTGTAGAATTCATTTTCTACAGCTTGCAAGTAAAATGAAGTTAAGATTAGATTATATCACACACACTTCTAAGCAATAGAATCAGAAGCAGAAGCCATAGGTTTTTGTCCCAGTCTTGTCAGTTTTTAGCTATATGATCCTGCAGCAAGGAAATGTGAGCTGTTGCTACAGCCAATAACTTCAGTTAACGAAAAGAAGACTGACTTTTTTTCTTTCAGATAACATTTTTAAAAATTTCTTTCTCTCTCCTTGGTTTTCCTACTGAGTCATTTGAGAATAAATTAGACAAAAAATAATTAAGAACCATATAACTTCACTCATATATGGAATAGAAAACTGAAAGCAACAAAGAAACAAAAACCCATAGACACAGTCTATAGTTTTAGTGATTATCAGAAGGAAAGGGGGAAAGGGGTTAGGGAGGAGGAAGCAGACATCAAATATATAATGATGGAAGGAGAACTGACTCTGGGTGGTGAGGACACAATGTGACACATAGATGAGGTACTGTAGAATTGTATACCTGGAACCTATGTAACTTTACTAACCAATGTCACCCCAAGAAGTTGTTTTTAAAAATTCTAAAAATCATGACTCTTCTTTATATAGAAAACCCTAAAGACTCCACCAAAAAATATTTTTAAAATATACAGTAAAGTGTCAGGATACAAAAACAATATTCAAAAATCCATTGTGTTCCCATATACTAACAATGAAATTTCAGAAAAATAAATTTAAAAATTTATTTTGCAATTGCAATTGCAAGAATAAAATAACTAGAAATACACTTAACAAAAGACATGCACAACTTATATACTGAAAATTTTAAGAGATCATTAAAAGAAACTGAAAAAGACACAAAGGAATGGAAAGTTATTCTGTGTTCATGGATGGGAAGTATCAACATAGTTAAAATGACAATATTATACAAAGTAATATACAGATTTAATGCAATCTCCATCAAAATCTCAATGGTGTCTTTTCGAGAAATAAAACTAAAAATCAGATTTGTATGAAAACACAGATCTCAAACAGCCAAAGCAATCCTAAGGGGGGGGGGGGATAAACAAACATAGTTGTAGGTATCACAGTCCCTGACTTCAATTTATACTGCAACAAACAATAGCAAAAGCAGCATGGTACTGGTAGGCAAACAGACGCACAGACCAATGGAATAAATCTGAAAACCCAGAAATAAACCCACATATATATGAGCAGTTAATTTTTAACCAAAGAGTCAAAAACAAACAATAAAGGAATCAAAGTCACTTCAATAAACAATCTTGAAATAATTGGAAAGCAACATGCAAAACAAACAAACAAAAAAGACTGCTATCTCTCACCGTACACCAAAAATAACTCAAAATGAATCAGAGACCTAAACATAAGACCTGAAAGAGTAAATTGCATAGAAGAAAGCATAGATACTAAAATTCTGTATCTTGAGTTCAGAGACAATTTTATGAAGTTGACCTCAAAGGCAAGGGAAATACAAACAAAAACAAATGAATGGGACTATATCAAACTAAAAAGCTTCTGCACAGCAAAAATAAACCATCAACCAAATGAATAGGCAACAAATCTAATGGGACAAAATATTTGCACACAACACCTCCATAAAGAAGCTAATATCCAAAATATATAAAGAACTTGTACAACTCAACAACAATAAAAACAATTATTCAAATTTAAAAATGGGCAGAACCTCAACAGACACTTCTCTCAAAAAGACATACAAATTAGCAACAAATATATGAAAAAAATGCTCAAATGCATGAGCTATTAGGAAGATACAAATCAAAACCACAATAAGATATCACTTTATACCTGTTAGAATGGCTATTATAAGAAAGACAAGTAATAACAAGTGTTGAGAAGCTGTGAAGGTAAAAAAACCCTCATGTGGTGATGGTGGAAATGTAAATTGGCACAGCCACCATGACAGCAGTATTGAAGAGCCTCAAAAATTTAAATACTGAATTACCATATGACCCAGCAATTTCTCTTCTCGATATCTACCAAAAAATCTGAAAGCACTGATCTGTAAAAATATATGTACCCCTATGTTCATTGCAGAATTATTTACAGTGACTAAGACATGGAAACAATCAAAGTATCTTTTGATAGATGACTGAGTAAAGAAGACATGGTACATATACACAATGGAATATTACTTGGCTGTAAGAAAAGATAAAATAGTGCCATTTGTAACAACATGGATGGATCATAAGATTATCATGCTAAGCAAAATAAGTCAGACAGAAAAAGTCGAGAACCACAGGACTTCACTCATATGTGGGAAGCAATAAACAAACAAGACAAACACACATAAATGAACACTTATAGACACAGATAGCAATTTAGTGGTTACCGGAGGGTAAAGGGGGAGGAGAGGTGATAGAAGATGGAAAAGATGATCAAGTATATGGTGATGGAAGAAACTGACTCTGGATGTTGAACAGACATTGCAATATATAAATGATATATTATAGAAATATACACTTGAAAGCTATGTAATTTTACTAACCAATGTCACACCAAAAATATGTTTTAAAAAAAAATCATAACTCTTAACCCCTAAATACAGAGGGTGCCAAAAATGTATATACATTTTAGGAAAGGAAAAACCTGTATTAAAGTTATAATACTCAATATACACCAATAAGATAAGAGGAATATAAGTCACGTTTGACTCCTGCTATTACAAGAGGTACTCAAGGTGTTTACCATTAGTGTCCAGACACTTCTGATTATGGCAAACTACTGCTTGAGTAACTTTGACCAAAGTGTCCACTTGTATTGCTACACACATCATTTCTATTTCTTCCCAAAGTACCACCAGTGTTGCTGGTTTTCTATGGTACACCATATCCTGTAAATTCCCCATAGGTAGAAGACAAGGGGTGTTAAGTCAGGAGGACATGGCGGAAACTCAAACAACATTCTCAAATTTCAAATACAACTTAAAAATGGTCCTGCACTCCTCAAACAACAACTGTGCTTCTACCATTTTCTTTGTTTGTCCTGCCTGTCACATGGTGATGCTAGCATTCATTTGATTAATGCCAACTTTTGAGCGAATGTCATACTACACATTGCTACAGTAATTCAATTCAACTTCGGAAAGTAGTACATAGGTAACATCTCTTTAAAAGTGTATTCACTTTTTTGACACCCAGGTATTTTAGTGTGTATTTCTGAAAAACAAATACAGTACCTTATTTAACAACAGTACAATTATTAAATTCAGGAAATGTAATGTTGATGCAATTCTAGTATCCCTTGTATAGTCCATATTTAAATGTTGCTTCTTGCAGGAAGAATGATTTTAAAACAACCTAAACAGAAGAAAGAACTGGAATGATTAGGTCAAAAGAGGAGGTAATATGGTCATATAAATTGTGCATATCTGAAAAGCTTCAGTTTATCTTAATTTACCCTCATTTAAAAAGGGTAAAGGGTATCAAATATATGATAATTGAAAAAGAGCTGACACCAATGTAGTAAACACATAATTCAATATATAAATGATATACTATAGAATTGTACACTTGATACCTATATAATTTTATTAAGCAATGTCACCCCTATAAATTTAATATAGATAAAAAAATTACATGTTCCCTATAGTATGATGTCCTAAATAGCTGTTTCTCTTTCTTCTTTTCTCTTTCTTTCATTCCCTTTCCCAATAGCTAGAGTGAAATTCTGTAGCAAGAAAAAAGGTAACTGCCAATTAACTAAATGTATAATGTAAAGTAATTACTGTTTAAACCTTAATTTTTCTTTTATTTTTCTTTTCTTTATTTTTTATTTTACTATTAAATTTGTTAGGGTGACATTGGTAAGTAAAATTATATATGTTTCAAGTGTACTCTTCTATAATACATCAATTATGTGTTGCATTGTGTGCTTATGACCCAAAGCCAGTTCTCTTTCCATCACCATATATTTGACTACCCTCCCTCCTCCATGATCCCCTTTTCTCTTTACCCTCTGGCAACCACTAAACTATTCTCTGTGTACATGAGTTTTGAAGCAGATAATTTTCAGGAAAGGAGCCAAAAATATTCAATGAAAAAAAAAAAGAAAGCCTCTTCAATAAATGGTGCTGGGAAAATTAGAAAGTCACATACATAAGAATAAATCTAAATTGTGATCTGTAACCACATACCAAAATTAACTCAAAATAGATCAAAGACCTACACATAAGACCTGAAATAACAAAGTGCATTGAAGAAAACATTGGTTTTAAACTTATGGACTTTGGGTTCAGGGAGGAATTTATGAATTTGACCTAAAGGGCAAGAGAAGTAAAAGCAAAAATAAATGAGTGAAACTATATAAAACTAAAAAGATTCTCCACAGCAAAAGATACCATCAACATAACAAAGAGGCAGCCAACTGAATTGGAGAAGATATTTGCAAACAACACCTCCAATAAGGGTCTAATATCCAAAATAGGTAAAGAACTCATTCAACTCAACAACAACAACAAAATAGTGCAATTTAAAAATGGGCAGAGGACCTAAACAGATAACTTCTTCCAAGAAGACATACAAATGGCCAACAGATATATGCAAAAAAGCTCAACTTCACTAGCAATAGAAAAATGCAAATCAAAGCCACAATGATATCACCTTACACTGGTTAGAATGGCTATCATCAACAGAACAAGTAATACAAGTGTTGGAGATGCTATGGAGAAAAAGAAACCCTCATACACTGCTGTTAGCAACGTAAGATGATACAGCCATTATGGAAAACAGTGTGGAAGTTCCCCAAAAAATCAAGAACAGAGTTACCATGTGACCCAGCAATCCCTCTTTTGGGTATCTACCAAAGAAATCGGAAAACTTCTATCTGAAAAACTGTATGTACCCTGATATTAATTGCAACTTTATTCACTGTGGCTGAGACATGGAAGCAACCAAAGTGCCCTTTGATAGATGAATGGATAATGAAGATGTGGTTCATATACACAATAGAGTATTACTCAGCAATAAGAAAAAATGAAATACCACTATTTACAACAACATGGATAGATCTTGAAATTATCATACTAAATGAAATAAGTCAGACAGAAAAAGTCAAGAACCACATGACTTAACTCATGTGTGGGATATAAAACTTTATATTAATTTGTAGTTACATTCTCATATCATTAAATTTTGCATCGGTGGCTAGCACTCTGGAGTATGAAAAACAATTATAAAGTTAACTACATTGGTATTCAGAATGCACTGAAACAGAACAATTTAAGACCGTATGAAAAAATGAAGAATGCAGATTGTTTTCTTAGATACACAACAAAGACTAAATGCTTCAACTCCAATACACAATCTAAATCTTGATATTAGCTAGGGTAGGAGACCAAACAATGACAAGACGTGCTCAATGTGTTTGCACAATGCACTGATGTGCCAAAGGAGAGTAATGTTTATTACTGCCTCAGACATCCTATAAATACAACTCACTGAAAAAAAATTAAAAAGAGGGATATATATGCATTAACCATGTCTGCTAAAATCTTCAAAATCTTCAAGGGTCAATCCAATGTTTGAATCCTACCCCAAAGATTAGGATGAATGGGCTTGTAGTTGGGGAATTGCCAACCAGACATATATCTTTAGGGCCTATTCATGTTGTGAGGGTCTTTAAATGCATTCTAGGAATGCCTGAAAGCCAGAGAGAAGAAATAAAATCATAGCTTGGATACATGTGTCCCTATGGGGTTTGCCCTCTCCGGCACCTTCTGCAGTACAGTGGTCAAACATGTGGATTGTGAAGCCAAGATCACCTGGGTACAAATCTCAGCCCCACCCTTTACTATCTGTTTAATTTAGAAAAAAAAATATATAGTAATATTTCCATCCTCAAGTTGTCTTTTCAACAAAATGGAAATAAAAGTATATCTTTATCTTATTAGGTCCTTATGAGAATTAAATGAACAAACATTTGAAAAATGATCAGCCCCTATTAAAGAAACATGTGAGTGATTTTTAAAGAACTTATGCTCTTGAATCTGAATTCTTTAAAGTAAATGTTTATGTGACAGTCTTTATAAATATGATAAATATATATTGGAGGATGCCAAATAGAAATAAAAATATGAAACATGTAAAGAAATTAGTAAAAACGTCATATGTTCTGTGTGTTAGTTCCTTCACCAATCAATGATATAAGTCCTACATCACTCTCAAGCTCTCCTATGCCTCTGCCTGGATGACAATCAAAACAAAACCATAATAAAGTGATCTAGAAAGAAAGATGCTGAGGAGAGACTGGAATAGAAAGAAAAGGTGAACAGAAAATTTATCATCCAACAAAGGTGTGGAGTACACGCCATCAGGCAGTTCAAGAAGCTTGGTCTTAGAGCACCATGCAGACTTTTTACTCATTTCCTACTTCTCCTTCTGTAAAGCCAGCCATCTTCAAACCTGTTTTGTCCCTTTGTTCTTGTACTTCTTGCTACCTGAAATATCCTCTCTTTCCTCCAGCAACCATACTCCAAGGTCAATTTTCTCCACACAGTCTTCTCAGCTTTTCAGATTCCTCAGAGCCACAACTGAATATAATCAAGTGGTGAGAACATTGAAGTAACATAGAGTTTACACTTTGCCTGTGCCATTTTCTAGCTGTTTGATCTTGGGAGTTACCTAATCTCTCTGAGGTTCAGTTTCTTCAGTTAAATAGGAATAAATACCAACTTGATCAGGCTCCTGGGAATTCAATGAGAAAATGTATGCACATCACTTAGTATAATTACACAATACATAGTAGTTCTATATTTCCATTACAATATATTCCTTATCTGAAATCATGCTATTTGTACCCTTAGTACTGAACATTTTGTACTTTGTATGTTCATTATTTGTGAAATCACTTACCTCCTTTACGATGATACCTTGATTACTTATGTATGACTCAAAACTTTTTATTTGTAATTGGTTGAAATCCAGATGAAACTCATTTTAACAGTAAAGAAAATTTGTTCATAACTGAAAACTCTAGGAATATACAGGGGCTTAAAAATATCACAAGGAGTTGGTATCTATCTTTCTTTTTTTTTTTTTTTTTTTTTTTTTTTTTTTT
>PVJL010015310.1:0-24717 GCA_004026885.1 Lyroderma lyra | reverse complement strand
CGCTCATCCAAGCCCGGGACCCGCCCCCCCGATGCCGTGCAGCCAAGCGGGTCTTTCACTCGAGCCCCTCCTTGGGCTCCTGTCCTCACAGCTAAGTTGCCCAGCCCAGGCGGTTCCAGAACCTTCCTCACCAACCACATCATCACCATTTTCCTTCCCGAGTGCTCGTGCACACGTAATAATTCAGTGTCAGGGCACACCTATTGTCAAACGTCACACAAAGCCCAGGGGAGATGACACAGTTGCTGTCGCACTGATGCATACGTGGGGGAGGAAATCCCCCCCACACACACACGCGCAGCGCGCGGGCAGGGAGAGCGTGTTCACACCTGAAACGGCGTGCACGAGGTCAGGTGCGCCGTCGGCGTCTGCACGATGGCGTCTGCACGATGGCGTCTGCCCGTGTCTTAGAGTCAGCCCCAGGGCCTGTCCGGAAAATCAGACTCTGAATTTAGAGGCTTGGAATCAAGGGGCAGAAGTCGAAGCCTTCCTGGGCCCCGGCGAGGCCGTGGTTTTGTGGGACAGTGCTCAGCTGGGGACGCAGGGCGCAGACTCCTCAGTAATCGGGCCTCATCACGGAGCATTGTGCAGGGAGCACAAAGGGGGCAATTTCCCTAATCAGGCCATCAAGTGGAAGTAATTAACCAGATAGCGCAGCAGCGCCGCAGGTGTAATTGCAAAAGCCCATTTCCAACACGCCCTGTGGAAGACGGCGCGAAAGCCTGTTTGGATCTGCATAAGTATTCATTATTTGCAATAAACGTCTATTGATCATCAGCAATACACTAGGTGTCACAGGAAATGCCTGACTGGCCACCCCTCAAGGTTTCTGGAGAGCGCACCATCACCGAGATCATCCGCGGACCTGTTCCAGCTGTCATCGTTGTGTGGTCATCACGTTGCACAGTAGCCACAATTAGGCTTCCTTGTAAGCTGGGGTTGGCAGGAGAGGGAGACCGAGTTCGCCCCTGGGGTTCCCTGTCTCTCAAGACCCGTGTTCTCCCCGACGAGGCTCGGGAAAGCTTTCCGATGCTGCGGTGTGTCCGCAGTAAGGCAGCGCCAAGGGCACCCACCAGACCTCTGCATTAGGCACGAGATTGGGTGAGGTGACTCCAGAATCAGTACTGCCTAGCTCTTAGATTCGGTGGCTAAAGTGCAAGGTGACAGAGCATACCGGTGGCCTTGCTTGGCAGCTGCCGAGCTGAACGACCTTGGCTGAAAACGCACGCCCTGTGAGCCGACAGCTGGTAGTGCTCCTGCGGGGAAAGTGGGGTACGCGTTAGTTGCCGCGTGATCTGTAAAGCCTTTCCAGGCTTTCAAATGCCATCAGTCTTGTCAGGCTTCGTTAGGGTCACACAAGAGGTTCCATAGTTCCACATTGTACTTTAAGCCTGTGATCCATTTGAAGTAATTTTCGTGTAAGACGCAAAGTTTGAGTGAAGCTTCTTTCTTCCTTTTCTTTTTTTCTTTTATTTATTTTTTTGCCTATGGAAATCCAATTGCTTTAGCACCACTTGTTGGGGGTGGGGGATGATCTGTCCTCCCACTGAGGACAACTTTTGGCCCCTTGGTCAAAACCCAGTGGGCATATGCGGGTGGGTCTACTTCTGGGTGCTCTGCTCCACTGACCGGTGCCTATCCCTCCACCAAAACTGCGATTTTCAAGCTCCCATGTGTGCCAGCTCCAAGTGCTTCTGTGTCAATCACAGGCAATGCATGTCTTCACCTGAAAATCGTCTTATACCTCAGAAACGACATAAAGATGAAGTTGGAGAGCATCCCCCTTGAAAAACTTAGCTTATACAGATTATACTTAAACCATACTTTCTGGTCTAAGGGACTAGTTATAGGCGTTTGGGAGAAGAGCCTAAAACTCTGGCTCTCAAAACGAAGCTGAGCTGAATTCTGTTTGGCTGGGTGTCCCACAGCCCTGGTTCATGCTGGTGTTTAGGGTGTGCACGTGCATTTTAGATCTAGAAACCTGCTGTATAGTTCCAACCACTAAGACAGATGCCTGACTCCACTGAGTTTGTCTTTCATGGACCCGGATGACGAGATGCAGTGCATGCCTGGGGAGTGGGGGGCCCCAAAGAGAGACAGGCACTGGGGTCTCACCAGAGACTGTCTGGCAGAATGCCACCTCTGTGGGACGTGAGAAGGGATGTCAGGAAGACCTGAATAACTGGCAGGACCTAGTGGAGAATACAAATGCACAGCACCTCGTTTAAAAATTAGGAAGAACTTCAAGATGTCAACAGCAGAGCATTAAGCCAAGCACGTGGCCCGATGTGACCACACAGGTCAGACACCCGAGCCCCAGGGTGTGCCTCCTACTCAAATAGGGTGTAGAATTCAGCTGTCCTCTCCAGAGTTTTTCAATAATCTGTCATAAATTTTGAGTTTCCATGAAGAGCTGATTTTTTTCCCCTAATGGATTATTTGTGTGTGTGTGTGTGTGTGTGTGTGTGTGTGTGTGTGGTGACTGTATTCTGGGAACACTGTGTTACAATCGTTCCAGATACACCAGGTACTTGTAATGGGATGCAAGAGCACCTAGACATGCAGGAAGTGGACTACAGTTGACTAAATGGGTAGGTCCACGGGACAGAAGCTATGAACACGCTAAATAATCTCACCTACACAGGGAGGGACCGAACAATATTAGCAGAAAGCAACCTGTTATACAGAGACATCTGTTAGTAGACAAAGGTGATTCATGATACATTGTTGCATAAAAATGTGCATGACAGAAAGGCAGGTGCCTAGTGACCTCTTGTAGAATGCACATGTCAGATACCCCCGTGCAGAACTTTCACAAGCACTTACACGCATGGACCAGAAAACAAGTCTGGGTGCAGAGACCAAAACCGTCACAGCACCCATCTTTACTAACCTGTGTCTCCTAGCTTTTCAGGAATGGACATGTACTACTTGTGAATTTTTTAAAGAATAAAATGCAATGTAAAATCCCTAAGTTATTTGATGTTTTACTAATGTCTAGACTCCCCCAATGGACCATGTATTAATACTCTGATAGAAGAAACCACACATGATACCTTGACTCACCACTTTCATTTCCCCGTGTGTGTGTGTGTGTGTGCATGTGTGCGTGCGTGTCCATGAAGCAAAGCACATGGAATCGCGGGGGGCGGCGGGTAACCCCTCGTAAACGAGCAGACACGTCGGTCCGCCCCGCAGCTCTCTCAGTCACTTCTGCTTCCTGCCTGTCCGCCCGTCTGGGGGTGGCAGCGCGCTGCTGACACGGGGCGTCCGTGTTAGTGTGAGCGAGACTGAGGCGACCTCCTGAGTCTGGGCCAGTTCACGTACCGAGTCAACTTCGTGCCCGGTGTAAAGTCCTGACGCGTTCCAAAATGAAAGTTTGAAACGGTTTTAATTAAAATGGGCGTCGCTGTGGACAAGGCCACGCACCGTCCCTGACGGGGTGATGGGGGATCGCGAACGCGGTGGAAGGTGTCCCGTTCGTTTGGCGACACTTCCCACCTGGCAATGCTGTAACGTCTTCTAATGGCAGAGCACGTTCACAGGGCCACACGGCACGACACAGGGCCGAAACCACGGATGGGTCCCTGGGTCTACTTGTGGGGGTCTGTGTGTGCGCTGTGTCCCTGCTGAGAAGGCCAGCTCTCCAGGGCACCATGATCACAAAGAAACAAAGTTTGTTTGCCAAGTTTTGCGATTTTTGTCTTTCATATGCATTCAGCTCATCCAAGCTACCAGGGCTCACCAGTTCTGGTTATATATGGATTTTACGAGGTGTATTGAGATTTTACGGACGATATGTTTTGTTTTGGCTGCTTTTTAATTACAGACATCATTTCAGCTCTGAAAGGAAATGTTAGGAGACTGCTAATTCCTATGGAAATTTCTAGCAACAATAAAATAAATAAATAAATAAATATATATATATATATATATATATATATGGCTTTTACATCTTAGGATCTCAATCATGTTTTGTAAATTTGTGAATCTTGTGGTTTACCTGCTCTCCTTCCCAAGAGTTTGTCCTGTTGCCCGTTGCTGGCCAGGCCAAGCTGGGCCATTCCAGGATACGTGAAGGCCTGTATGTCTGGTCCTTCAAGGCCGGGTCTACAAACAGTCCTGCAGTTTTCATGCAGAGCACTGGAGTGGGGGTGGGGCGCCGGGAGGTGGGAGACCGCTGAGGTGTTCAGCAAGTCGTCACTGGGCATTGGGTCTCACCATCCACAGACTCTGTCCCTCTGGAGTCTGGCGTCCCATCAAACAGCTGCGGGTGCATCGCTCAGACCCCAAAGGGCCATATGTAGGAGAAGGCAGGCCCCAGGGCTTGTAATGCCAAGCAGATGGGATTTTAAGGAAAGGAGAGTCCTTCACTGGGAGCGTCCAGCTTTTCAGGATGGTTTCTCCTAGCTGAGACATCCCTTCTCTTTGAAAGAAACATACATCTTCATAAAAATGTAATGGAGATGCTTCAACAGTGTATGAACGGTAACAGACTTCCAATCAAATGCATGAGAGACCTGAGTGTTTCTGGTCTGCATACTTAGGCGGCAAATTCCTAAGAACCACGTGTGAGTGTGTGTGCATGGCTCGTATCATGTTAAGTCTGTGCCAGGTCTATCTACATGGCTGTCAGAATAAGTAAATTAAAATTGCTTTCTCGATTGCATGAAGCGTCAGCGTGATAAAGCACAATAATGATAGTAACTTAGTCACAACTGCTCAGAAGGACACGTGCTCAACTGCGTTCAAGTGTACAAATCAATCAAATCAAGTGGTGAGAGCTCTGGCGTCACTGTAAGAGGTGTGCACACCAGAAACCCTTTGGGTGGTGCATACAAATGCAATATTAAGCAAGGAATTACTATTTCACTGTGGATACTGGTTGACAGCAAGGTCCCTCAAGAGTCAGTGTGACTGCCAAAGGATGCCCATTATATTCAATCCCATTATCTCACAAGATCCCGGAGCGCCGAGAGACCCCCACAACCATGCAAACTCCAAAAATACAATTTGTTTTGCATATCTATACAAAAACCAAGATGATGAAAATATAGAGGAACATGTATGAGAGTTGTAGATAAGCACAGAAAAAATACACACCAAGAAAGAGAGTTATCTCAGGAAATACCCTGCAAATGCTCAATCTAACTTGTAAAATAAAAATTTAGTATTCCAAACGCATGTCTGAACAATTACTATCTTACGTAAGCTCGTTCGGGAATGTGGGCACGCAGACGTGAGTGAGGTGAGGGTCTTTCAGGGAAGCTGGGAGACTAAATCAGGACGGGTCTCTCCTGCAGTTCTTGTTTCACCCGGTAAACCGATTTCATGTTAAAAATGAGGTTCGACAGTTATTCAAATGATGGGTTGGTGCTATACAAGCATGGATATGTTACCTGGCTATTGGTAGAGAGCACACTTGTGTGTCTTACTCCATCAAGTACACAGTATGGCATGGTGCTGTGTGTGGGAGAGCTCTGCAGCAGCAGCACTGGGGATGGCAGGGGTTCTGTCTTGATGCCGATAATTCTCCATCGAGGCTAATACTCAGCGATCCAGCTGCAAAGAAGGTCTCAGCTAGGACTTGTGCCAACTGCTATGTTCTATACAGGGAAATGGGACAAATCTGCCAAATTCTGACTGAGGATGAAATGAGCAGTTTATGCTTCAGTCATCCAATTAGATGTAATTAGATAATTCCGTATTAGACTCAGAACGCTATGTAAAATGAGTTCTGATGTTCTCTGTCTCGGCTTCTCCACTGCAAGACAGAAAGATGTCTGCCGGCATTCCTGCCCCGAAAGGGCTGCGAGCGCGTGTGCGCACATGATCACACACACCTACGTGCACGCACACACATGCACACACCTACGTGCACACACCTACGTGCATGCACACACATGCACACACATACCTGTGCAAACCTACGTGCACACATACGTGCGTGCACACACCTACGTGCACACACACACACACCTGTACAAACCTACGTGCACACACACGTGCATACACACACGTTCACACACCTATGTGCACACACCTATGTATACACACACACGTGCACACACCTACGTGCACACACACGTGCACATACCTATGTGCATGCACACACATGCACACACATACCTGTACAAACCTATGTGCGCACACATGTGCATACACACATGTGCACACACCTACGTGCACATACACGTGCACACACCTACATGCACACACCTACGTACACACACGTGCACACACCTACGTGCACACACCTACGTACACACGTGCACACACCTACATGCACACACATGTGCACACACCTACGTGCACACACACCTACGTGCACACACACATGCACGCACACACACGTGCACACACCTACATGCACACACCTATGTGCGCACACACGTGCACGCACACGTGCACGCACAGCACGTCCTACGTGCTCTCACCCACGGAAATGCAGAGGACAAAGCTGAGTGCACACACCAACTCTGGATCTGTCTCCTGGGCTCACAGGGTCGCTGCGTGACAAACACGGTCCTCTTTCTCTCTCAGGATTTCTTTTTGAGAAGATAGGATGGGAAAACTTACTGCAAAAGCAATGCAGAGTTCCGTCACATCATCTTAGTGTGACATATAACTCCAGAGCATGTGACACTGGAACAGGTCGCGCTGACAAGCTGACAGCTGCAGTTCTGGCAGGTATAGGGCTGGCACGTGACTGGACGTCCTCCCCGCACAGAGTGCCCGCAACCCGGAAATGCCTCCCCGCCGTGCCCTCCCCTCCCCAGAGTCCCGTCCGCCCCTGACCTTCTCGGAGCCGCCCCCTGCACGACCGCCCCTCCCGACCCCGGGCGGGGGGAGCTCTAACACCCACGTGCGTACTGGGCCAGACCTACTCCTGATGAGGAGGAGGAGGATGAAGAGAAGCAGCCCCTCACCAGTGCTGGATACACGCAATGGAGACACATTCATACGGCAACTTGACTGCTTGGAGCGCTGGGACCGGCCGCAGGGCCAACAGCCCCGGCCGCCTGCAAAACGCCCCTAACGGAAAACACCCGCAGCCGAGCTGATCACTCAGTGCACGAGACGGAAAAGGAAGTAGGAGCCATGGCCCCTGGACAATGAGGGTGGTCACCGCTGTCCCCACACAGCAAGCGGGTCACGTGGCAGCCACTAGGCCCTCCCACAGGCCGTCCCATGAGGACCAGGTCCGCGAGGGGCCCCGCGCCCCCGCCCAATCGGGATGAAGGGACGCGCCCACGAACGAGCAGAATCACGTCCTGAAGCCAAGGATGCGCGTGAGCCCATTAGTCTGTCACCACGGCAAAGTCTGCTCCTCGTAAACAAGGGCAATTTTCTGTGTTTTTTCCTCATCTGTCTCAAACGTCAAAGCTCTCACCGTGTCCTCAGGATTTTCTCCTCCGTGTTCGGGTTCTGCTCCCGGGGAAGAGAGGCGGCCCTCGGGGTGAGGGCGGGTGGCGAGGGCTCGGCTCAGCTGGGCGCCAGCTGGGGGACAGCGGCCTCGGCAGGGACCCGCCCGGGTCTCTTGGTCGTCTCTAAAATGAGGATCCCCATGCCTACTCTGAAGGTTTGTCAGCCACAATCCCCCAAGAACATTTGACATAAAAAAGTCAACAAGACCCCGTCTGTATTAGGATTTATTTTACAGGGCTTTTGAAGGTACGTGAAGAAGCATCTTATAATTGGGTAAAAAAAAATCAAGTCACTTAAAAGACGAAAATGAATCATAATTACACTCGTCCTTTTCACAATGTAACATCCCACATTTGAACACAGTGGGACAATATACAATATTCACATAAACAAAAAGTTATACCCGAGCAAAATAGCATTCAGCTATAACTACTTCTGTCAAATGGACACACAGTTAGACAAAAAAAAGTTAGCTAATAGAAAATCTCAATGAAGACTATTAATATTGCACTCTGGTTAATAATGGGCATGCTGATGTTCAAGAGTCTGCTGATACCTGCAAATTATTTTGAAATGCATCAAGAAATAAGATGGGTTGATGGATAAAAGGATAAATAAATGTGTAGCTAGTTGGCAAAGCAAATGTGGCAAACATCAATTGTAGAGTGGAGGTAATGGTTAATGAGTGTTCACTATACAATTAATTTTTCCATGATTTAAAAATGTTTATAATAAAATGAGAGAAGCAAGAATCAAGGTATCATAGCAAGAGAACGGACCCCACATTTGTTCTATTTCACTATAGGATTAGCAGTAAAACAACTGGGAATTACAGAACAGGGAGCAAATGTTTTGAAGCAAAGCAATTTAAAATTACTACAACTAACAGCAATTCATAGGCGAGGGGAGGCAGCAGGGGAAGGAATGGTTTTGTTAACCCTTTAATGGTGGTAAATCAATCAATCAAAAATAAATGTGAACACTGGAAGAACCAATATAAATATATGTAAGTAAAACTGGGGTGGCATTCTTAGGATAGTTCTTAATTTCATCACAAGTAACTGTGAAGGGTTGATACCGTCTTTCGCGGGGGCCGTTGATATTGTCTTTAGAAAAAGAAGATCAAGTATATTACAAAAATTTGTAATTATAGAGTTAACCATTATAAGACATAAAAACAGCCCATCAGCATTCCATAACATATGAATAAAAAGAAATACACACACACACACACACACACACAGAGAGAGAGAGAGAGAGAGAGAGTGAGAGAGAGAGAGAGTGAGAGAGCGAGCGCTGGGAAAAACCCAAAAGCAATATAAAGAGAAAGCATAACATAAAATGTGTAAATTTGCTAAACCTACTCCCATATTGGATCACAAATTTAATTATATGCCATTTTGATGAGTTTTAAAGTGACTAAAGTATTGACTATTAAGGATGTGAAAAGGCATACCAAGCAAATGCAAACAAGGAGAAAGCATCACTCAGCACGCAAGGTGGAGGGTGGGGGAGTTGGGGTTAGGGGTGGGGAGCATTTGTGTGACAAAGAATGGCCCTTTAGGATGGCCAAGGATATAGTATGCCACAAAGGTGTAAGAGGTATGAACATCTACCTGTACTGCAAACATCACATCAAAATCCATCAAACAAAACCCGTAAGGAGTTTTTAGAAATAGGCAGACATATTTTAGTAGCAAGAGGCTGGAATTGATTCCTCTCAACTCATGAGTGATCAAATGCAAATAAAATATAAAGATACTAAAGGTTTAAACCACCTAGTTAGTAAGTTAGAGCCACGTGTGACTTACTTGACTCTATGCCCTGAGGACAGATGACCCATCTTCCTCTCCAGCACCCAAGGAAAAAACGGTCGACTTTGAAGACATACGAGGCCACGAAGAAAAGTTCATATTAGAACCTATGTAATATGTCAAAAGCAATGCTCAAAACAAATTTCGTAGCACCCTCCATTTATATAAATAACATGAAAGAATGAAAATAAACGAATTAAGTGTGTAATATAAAGAATTAGGAAAAAAACATCAATAAAATACATACAAGTAAACTAAAAGGAAGAAATACTGAAAAACAAATTCAGGAATCAGTGCATTAGAAAGTGGACTGATGTTAGAACTATTAAATAGATCTAAAGTTTTAAAATAATAAATAAAATAGAAAAATGGTTGGTTAAACTAACCAAGAAAGGACGAACACACACACACACACACACACACACACAATTAGAAATGGTAATGGGGAATAAATCACAGGTGGTTATGAAATTAAATGCTATCACATACATCTTGATAAAAAAGGAAATTAGAACTAGCCATACTAAAAAAGAAGACGGGAATTATCATTATTTGCACAAACTGCGTAACTGAAGCATTCATGAGAGTCAACTGAAAAGGTACGACAAATGGCACAGTAGTTCCGTGAAGGGACTGATTAAATATACCACGTAAAGAGAGATGGCCTGCGGACCAGCAGACAACCACTATTTCGAAACCAAGAACTTATCCACAAAGGGAACAAGAAGAAGGAATGTAATAATTGTATGCAAACCACCTGTTGAAATGCTCTCAGATACACAGGAAACACCCGGGGAAGTCGAAGCGCTGAGAGCACGTGAGAGCCTAAGGGGGGGCAGTTCTTGAATTTATCAACGTATTTCCAACCAAATAATGAAATACCAAGCAGATGTTTAAATATACATCATCGGTTCCCCAAAAGTGGTACATGAACCCCTGGGGATACGTGCTGGGCTGTTCGGGGGTACGTGAAAAATAGTCAGTAATGGGGAAAAGCAAGCAAAGTAAAAAAATCCAAAACGTTAGTTCTGGAACAATAAATGTTAAGTTTGAATCACCGTTAGTGGAGACACTTCACAGATGACGTCAGTGAACGATGATGGGTGGGGGCGTGGCTGTGAACCCTCCCCCCAAACCTCTCTTCTGCCAATCACTTCCCACAGTTTCAGAACAATCCACTTGGGATGTTTCTAGAACTTCCCCAAACATACAAATACATCCGTAGCCGGACTGTTCGATCAGTATAGATATTGACTGAATAAAAGTAAGTGCGTTGTCTTTTATCATGATTCTTTCCAAGTGGTTTTTTATTTAATGTGTAAATACTTGACCATCATGATCAATATTTAACTGTGTTTCGAATATTGTAGAATTAAAGCTGTGATTTGTACTTTTATAGAAATTTCTCTTTTCTAACTTATAACCTCATTTCCACCATTTTACATTAAGACAGGCCCTGAACACAAGTGTCATATTTAAAAACAGCTCTTTTCAAAACAAGGGGTACAATTTACAGAAATGAGTTTAAAAGGAGCACACAAGTAGAAAAAGGTTGGGAACAACTGATCTAGATATATAACCTAATTTTAAAGCAAATATGCAAAAGTAGCCAGAAAAAAACCTTCCAAAACTGAGTACCTGAGGCACAAATCGATGTACCAGACATGTCGGTATATGTTAGGGCTGCGGTGGGTGCATGAGCAGACAAGTGGGGCAGAAGGAAGACCCTGGGAAGACAAGGACATGCAAAGCTTTTCAGTCCATGATAAAAAGAGTGCTGGGCACCAGGAGAATGGAGGACCATTATTCAATAAATGTTGCTGAGGCAACTGAAACTTCTAGAAAATCCTGAAATTGAATTGCTACCTCACGCATCAAATCAACACAAATTCCAGAGATTTCAACAACACAAACCATGTGATTATTAGAGGGACAGTGGGAATCGGTCTTCCGTAACCTACGACAGCGGCAGGCTCTGCAGGGCGTTAACAGCTTGCACATCCCGCCCCGTGGAAGTCAGCTACCCCTGCAGGCAGCCGCGCACGGGCCCAGGGACACGTGCTCTCCCGACCGGAGGGGCCGCTCCAAACTGGGAGCGCGCCCGGCAAAGTAATCAGGAAGGAAAAAGTCAACTCGGGACAAACACGGGTGAAGGCCGACGCCGATGGCTGCCTGCAAAGGGGACACGCGTGGGAGAGAACACCGGAAGGGGCCCCGCGTCACGCGTGACGGGGCGCTTTTCGGGTGGATGAGACGCGGCTCTTCCTCACCCCCGCGGCAGCAATAAGGATGGCTGCCGACAGGAGCCAGGGACGCACGTGGACACTCACATGCGGCACTAATGGGAAGAGAATGGATATCGGGTCTCGAGGGACAAATGTGGCAACACACGTCAGGTTTTAAAATGTGGGCTCCCTGGGATCCCGAAGGCTCGCTCCTAGGAACCACAACAGACGCGCAGGTCCTGCGCAGAGGCGTCACCTTAGCGGCAGCCGAGTCTGTCCTTGCAGAAGAACTGAGCAACAGTAAGTGCTCATCAGCAGAGGAGTGACTGAGTCCTCTGAGGTGCATCTGTAAGACAGAACCGGTCCAGCTGTTTAGGGGAGTGGGGAAATGGGCATTAGACGTGGGACTCAGGAAGGTGTGAGCTACATTCTCCCACTTGTGCAAACATATATTTGCATATGTTCGTACATGCGTAAGGACACCCCAAAACCTGGTAATAGTGTTTGCCTATGAAGTGGGGGACTGGGGGGCGATGGTACAGATGTATAACTCGTAATGCAAATGAAAATGACGACAACTAGTAATGATACGAGCTGAGGTCTTCTGAAATCCCGCTGCCAGGAGCTGGTATATCTCCAGCTCTCTGTCTCTGTCTCTGTCTCTATCACCGCTACCTCCATCTCTATTTCTTTCTTTATCTCTATAACCAAATACCCACGTACCTAATCTTAACCCTGCAGGGTAGGTACTTTAACTCCTTGACATCAGGGATGTAGGGAAGTTCCGTCACCTGACCCAGGTCACCCGCAGCTACCGAGTGGTACAGCTGGTTTCACACTCGGGATTCTGCCTCCGGAGCCCAGAAGACAGGTGTGATGGGCCAAATAAGGGGCTCCAGCGATCTTCCCATCCCAACCCCCACAGCCTGGGAACAGACCGGCTGACCCCCACGGAGAGAGGTTAGTCTGGATTTTCTGGGTGGGCCCAGTGAAGTCACACAGCTGCTTAAGGGGGGGTGACAAGAGAGTCAGAGGAGTCAGTGTCAGGGGGACCTGCTGTCAGAGAGACTGCACGGGCCACCGAGGGCTTTGAAGGCCGTCAGCGGAGGAGCTTTGAGTTCAGCCCCGGGGCACCCATTCAGCCCACTGGACGTGTGATGTCCACATCGGCCGGTAGTCACTGCGTTGTCTTCAGCCACTTAGGTGGCCTGGCATCAGAAACTCCCATGGCGGTGGTACCCGACCACCCGGCTTCCGAAGCCCGCCCAGTAACGCGACGCCTGTTTGATGGAGCCGGTGGTTTAGGCGGCGCACTGACCCCGGGAGTCCCCTGGGGTTTTTTAAAGGGTCCCCACGTCCCAGGTGCGTGTCAGAGCAGCTGGATTAGAACGTTTGTGTGCGGGAGGTGGCTGCCGGCACGACCACCTGTTCGCGTGGACGCGGACCAACACCACAAACCGTGCGCGACTACGAATCTTCCGGCGGGTCACTCACCTAAGGCCCCGAGGGAACAGGATTCTGTTCTCTCTTCAAAGGGCGCCGCCGCTAATGCTTGACGACGTGTCTGAGTATAAACACGTTGGGTAAAACAATTTATTCGGCAAGATTGCCCAATTCTAAGGTCTGTTTGTTTCGGAACACACAGAAATAAAAGCGGGGCCTGTCCGTGCTGTTTCGGGTGACAGAAGTGTGCTGGCAAAAATCTCAAAATGGCTGTGACGTGTGCGGCTGTGGGCACAAGGAGCACACGTCAGGGGAGCCGCTGCTCCCACGGCGTGCCAGCATCCCGCAGACACAGCACAGTCCCATCCGCGAGGTCAGGGGCAACATGTGCTTTGATCCCTTCAGCAATAAGGCAGCATCCGGCCTGGACGCCATCTCCCCACCCCCGAACTTGAAGTGACCTTCACCCTCGTTTCGACCCGCCTCCTTCCCTGACACCACCCGCCATTCCGGAAACTCCCATTTAAACAGACAGCCTCCCATGACGTCATCAGCGCCCGCGTGCCTGCTGATGACGTAGAACCCGCATAATCCCAGGGCTGGGGGTCGGATGGGATTGTGTAGCCCAGGACAACCCCTGAAAGCCGTCCCCTCCAGGGCAACCGCGGCGAGCACGTCTCCATGCTGTGCTCCCACGGGCACAGTGGCAGGGGGCAGGGCACGGCGGAGGCAGCCCCCCCCTTTCCGGCGGGGTAAGGCCTTCCCCGTGGGGCCTCCCGGCCGGCCAGCAGCAGACCCCTGCTGTCAGATCGCGTGCAGGCCTTCTCTGCCCTCCGGTCACCACCCCACTTCCTTCAGGGCCGAGGGACAGCAGTTTCCTTCTCTGAGGACTCTGAGTTGCTGAGAGCGGACAGCAAGGCTCCAAGGACACCGAAACTCCTCTGCGACCTGACGCGCAGGTTTGATTCCTGTTTGTTTCTAGAAACACAAGGACTTGACTGAACTTGGCTGATCGTCACCTCCAAAAATCATGTACTTTTTCTTAACTCGGTCACATTTAATATTAAAATGTTTAACAACTTTGCTCATCTTATTACTTTTTAAAATGTTTTCAGTAACTTTAAAATGACTGGCTCCCATGAATCTACGATTTAAGCTGAAGAATAAATATCCCGTCAGTATCTAAAGGTATTTCCACCCCTTTCACCGCCAGAGGGCGCCCACGGTCTCCTCATTCGTACTTTATCTGCACGTAAACCGCCAAGGAAATAAGAGATTTGTAGAAACAGCACATTTAAATATAAGCCGTTACTAACACAAAAATAAATCGGAATTTTTTAAAAAACAATTTGTCTTTATCTCTTAACCTCAATACACTATCTCCTTACACACACGTACCTACACATACAGATGTAATCTATTAGTAATTACATATTTCGTTGGATCTTTATCCACAGATTTATTTAAATGTCTCTGTTGTAGAAACTGTCACGTTGCCAAGGTTATGACACCTCACTGAGTTGTCTGGGCAGCGCTGCCAACGTAAGTGCATGGGGGCAAGTTCGTGAACTTAACTGTCAGAGTTTGGGGACGTCGACAGCTCTGACGGCCATTCTAGAAAAAGAGTTCCCAAACTGCTCTGAAGGGTGGACTGGGCGCTGGCGTCGGTGCACAGCTTCCCAAGGGGAGTGCTTCGAAGGTGACCGGAGTGACATTCAGCAGTGAGGTGTGCAGCACTTCTTCTAGGATGAGCTCGCGAACTGTCTGACCTGGTGGCTTTCTGTAGCCATATATTCACGTGCCATGAAATTAATTTGCATATCAAACTGAAAGTGATAAAAGAAGCCCTGAGTCCTACGGTGTCGGCAGGGGCGGGCTGACAAGGACCTCACACCAAAGCCACCTGTGCTGTCCCGTGCTTCCTCACCCAGGTGAGGCTGGCTCGTCACAGGTCGCTTGCAGAATTCCCGAGTTCAGAGCCACCGTGTCTCAGCTGAATCACCTCAGTGAAGCCCAAGGTCGACTCCCCAGCACGTCCCTCGGGCTGAGCCTGGCCTTAGGGCACTCTCCGTCACGGAGCCTGAAGTGCTTTTTGTTGTCGCTGTTGCTGTTTTTTATATAACATTAATTCAAGGCTGATCAAGAACTCACGGTCTGAAACCTGCAGCCTTGGAATACCACATACACCAGTGAATTCTTTTGGGCTTGTTTAGCAACTTTCTTTTCATTGTGGACATTTTAGTTTCCCCTCCCAGACTCCAGCTGTCACATCAAGCCGATCTAGCCACTTCCTTTCTGGTTACTGCCTCCCTTTAATGAGTCTGAGGGGTAAAATGTCATCGGGAAGACCCGTGAACAGCACCTCTCTCTTCGGAGGTTGGTATAACGGGCACGAGCTCTGACCAATTAGCAGCAAGTTATCCCAGCGACCGAAACTCCTTCCTCCCCAGCTCCGACCTCACGGGCAGAAAAAGCGGGCTGTGGGCTGTCGGAGAGACCAGCTCCCGCCAACGCTGTGCGACCGGTTGGCACCGCGGGCAGGGGCTCGCCGCCTCCTGAGGTCGAGGCCAGGGTCACCCGCCCAGGAGGACCTGTCCTGCCTGCCCCCAGCTAGCTACAGGGGGCAGATCTCAGGCCCAGTTCTTTTCACCCCACTGCTTTTAAAACAACAGCGACTGGGCCCGTATGGCGCGGCACTGGGCCCCAATTCCTTTCTTCCCGAATTGCAGGGAGTATCTGCTTTGATCCTCCAACAGGAACCTGACCCGCTGGGCCCTGCTGTGTCCTTGCTTCGCTGATGGAGAGAATGAGAGCGAGTAAGCCGCCCACGCAAGGACACACGGGTAAGGAGGGGCGGAGCCAGCTGTCACGTCCAGGTGCCCCGGCTCCAGGCCCCGCCACCTGCCACCACCCGCAGCCGATGCCCTGCCCGCAGGGAGAGCGCCGCTCCGTCATTCACCAGGAGCAAAGAGGCCGCCCAAGTCCCCCGTTGCTTGTCTGGTGACAGAGCTGGACTGGTCGCACTTTGCTGACCCTCAGTCTCTGGGTGGCAGCTCTTCTTTCTATGACGTCATTGAGACACGTGGAAGGGATGTGTCTGTGCGCAGACAGGGACTGGGGGCACTTCGCCCTTCAGTTCTTAAATTTAGATCACAAGATTACGTCACATTTCCAAACATATGTTCCGGAGATGGGTGTGAATTTTTTTCATAATGAATCATATTTTAAATTCATAAAGAGCTATTTAAAGCAACCACACAGGAAATCATTTTTTTCCAAACTGAAGAAAACTTTGGGGAAATAATCGTTTTTAATCTATTAGCATACCAGTTCTAATTTTCATAAATTTGTTTTGGTTAATTGGAGATACACGTGCATCTTTTTGCACGGGATTCAGTGCTGCTTAAACAGAAAAAAGAAAACTAGTACAATTTCATTTTGAAATCATTTCATCCTGGATTTTTAATTACGCGGTGATACTGCAGAGACTTCAAAGTTGAACACGGGGACAGTGAATTTGTGTCACTTGTGTGTTTATTTCAGAGAGGGCGGTTTAGTTTTAACTCGTGGGTGTTGAAGCGTTTTCTGGTTAAGAAAATACAAAAAGGCATCACTCCTCATTTCTTAAAAGGGTTCTGTGACGTGTCTCCTATGCTCCCTGCTTCTGCGTGTGATGCCGAAAGTCGATGCAGCCTAACGCGTGTCCCCATGAGGGGCGGTGGTGACGGGAGCAGGTGCCCGCCTCCTCTGCATAGTAACACCAACGCAGCCATGTTCTCGGTACTGGGGCCACTCGGGTCACACGGGCCAGCCCGCCCAGGGCGCCAGGAACCTAGTTCCCAGCAAACAGGCCCGTCCCTCTGGAGCACTCACTTGTTGGAGCAGAAGCGTCGATGTCGTTCCCGGAGAACGAAGGGCCAGCCGGCCTCGGCGAATGGCCATGAACTTGCCCGCCAGACTGAACCGGAAGAACAGAGGGACCTGAGTGCATGGTAGAGTGACACGGCCTTTCCGGACCTCCGGACGATGAGGGATATGGCCAATGTGCAGTCGGAGTGTAAGGGGACAAACCACGGGGCTCGTTAGGAAGCGGGTTGAAGATTTACCGCTGGGATAAGCGGTGACTAACGGAAGGGAGGGAGGAGTCAGGAGCCGTCCTGACGACAGCACGGGCCAACACGAGGCCTGCAGGTGACACGTGTCCCCGCATGTGAGGGCCCCGCAGAGGGGCCGTGGCCATCGGCAGTGTGCCCCCGCGTCCGTAGGGTCCAGACACGCACCGACAACCTGTGTGGAGGACGGGCTGCAGTGCCTCGGCCACAATCATGTGTTCACGTCCGAACCCCCAGCACCTCCAAATGTGACTGTATTTGGGGTCTTTAAAGAGGTCATTAAAATGACGTCCTTAGGGTGGGCCTTAATCAAAATGACTGGTGTCCTTAGGAGATGAGGACACAGACACAGGGAGAAGACGGCCACCTGTAAGTCAAGGAGAGACACCTGGAGAGAAACCAACCCAGTCAACACCGTGAACTTGGACTTCTAGCCCTAGAACCATGAGAAAATAAACAGATGTTGTTCAAACTGCCCAGTCTCTGGTACTTTGCTATGGCAGCCCTAGCAGACAACTACAGATGATCACACACACACTCACACACACACTTAGAAAATTCCAGAAAATGCTCCAAGGACTCCCTTGGCATGCTCCTGGACGGCACATAATATTCCATCCACCCTATTGTTTTCTAACTTTGTTTTTCCATAGGCAACACTTCTCTTCATTCAAAATATTACCAGGAATGACAACCAACTCAGAAAATAGCTAAAACTGCACGGCAGCCCCAGGGACGCTGCCTGCCGACCCCGCTGTCCCCGAGCCCGCGCAGCCCCCGCGGCCCCGGAGGAGCCGAGTCTGAAGAACGCCGCTCCGTCCCGGTGCCTCGCGAAGATCTAACATGTCAGCAAATTACCTCGGGTTTGCACGTTATCGTTAATCGTGGCTGTCACTGGGGCTGGCAGCATGTCCCCAGACGTAATAGCTAACGATGACCTTGAGGCTTGTGCAGGCAGAACGTGGGTGCGTGTGCATGTGAAGGTGTCCGAGTCCGTGAGGACAGAGGGCAACTTTGCTCTTGACGTGTCCTCTGAGAGTCCCTGGGAGGACACTCGGCACGGGGGGCCAACCGTGCCTGGCCCAGCCACCTTCAAAGTCACTCTGCAGGCTCTCAAGGGCGTCTGAGGATTCACCTTTACAGAGGAAACCAGCGGGGGACACGTGTCACCCCAAACATCAGCGAGGCTTGTGGACACCTCCTCCCTCCTCCATGCTGGATTCTGAAGACTTGGAACTTCCAGAAGCTTCTCCTGTGTCTCCTGCAGCCAGCCGTGCACAGTTAACCAGCTGTCGTTTCTTACGGCACAGGCGCTGCGGTCGGCTCCCCGGGCACTCCACGCCGTCCAACCCCGCTTTGACCTCGGTCTCCACACGCAGACCAGTGCCCATTGGGACAGGAGGGTGGACAGCACGTCTTCCAGGGCTACTGGGGCCAGCGCATCCCTTCTCTCGGAGACCTCCGCATTCGATGTGGCAGGAGGGCTGCTGCCAGAATGGACCTGCGGCCGCCTTCTTCATGACGGTAGGGGCCACCTTCTTTGTGGTCTTGCTATGTGAATCATGTCATCAGCCTCAGTCGAGTGTGCTAACACTTGCATGCCAGTCAGCCCATTCAGTCTGGGTAGTTTCAAGGGTCCGTGGTGTTCCAGTCCCTTGTTTTTGTAGGAGATTCTGTTTGTTACGTTAGCAATGACCCAAGCCCACAGACTAGTTCATTCCATGTCCCGTTTTGCCTTGGTGTGGGTGCTACTTCATCCCCAGCTAGACGAGGGACCTCGCGGGAGAAGGAAGTTCATCTGAAACTTGGTTGTATTTCTACTGAAGTGTCCCCATTTGAAGGTACTTAGTCCAGATATATTGATAATTTTAAAGAAGGGATACAGTATGGGGAAGGCTAGTTAACTCTGAGTTTGAACTTCAGATCAGCCACTTATTCCTGATGTGAACTTGGACCATTTGTTAACTTTAACTCTCCTGACACTCAGTTTCCTCCTTGGCTAGATGAGACTAATATCCCCCACTGGGCTGTCATATGGTTTAAATTCTTAGATGATGCACAAATAATATTTATTTCTAAAATTATGCATCTTTAAACTTACATTACAAAGTATCTATTTCCATGACATAAAATTGGGATATTTGGTAGAAGAAAGCAAAAGTTCTAGAGTACTGAGGATCTCAATGTGAAAAGGTTAAAAATAAATTTTTAGGATATGTATGTTCAGACTTCATTCACACTCTACTCACAGATCAGGAGGTATATGAAAATACTTTCTTTTTGCTGAATAGTTTAGAAAAGTAAAAACAGTTCTCTGCCACAAAACACTCAAACGTGATCTAACGAAGGTTAAGAACCGAACAAAGACGTGGGGGGCAAAGCGACCTCACAAAGAAATAAATAAAAAGAGAAAATAAGAAACAAAACAAAAAACACAGAAAGTAAAAAAAAAAAAAAAAAAAAGATGCTACCACTAGCTAAAGGACTATTTACCTGTCGCAGAATTTTGTCGTTTCCCTGACATTTCCGCACTGGAGTTTCAAAAGAATATACAATTTCTCCCGAAACTCCCAAATCACCCGTAATTACTTACGCCGTCTGTTACTTACGGCCTCGGACAAAGTTCCCACTAGTGAGAGCAGTCACACAAGGCTTCCCGGGGCTTTTCAGTTCACATTCTTTTTATTTTTTAAAGATTTTAAAGCTTTATTACAAAAGTGTCAAACACAGACAAAAATGAGAAGACTAGTGTAATAAATCTATGTACTTTTTCTGTTTTGGAAGGAAGTGATAACTCACAGTCCTTGATGTGCTCAATTACACATAGTGTCTATCAACCCTGAGAGGTATGCTCTTAATTTGAGCTCAAATTTACAATTATTTCAGAATTTTATCAAAATTATATATTTGAATTAAAATCCAGACATACATTTCCATTTAAATTGTTAAAATTACACTCAGTATTTTAAGAGATAAAGATGATGCCTTTTCAGCATTGACAGGTGTCTGCCTACTTTTCAAAAAACTTTCTAGCAAAGTATAATAGAGAAGAGTGCATTTATTTTAAGTGAACAGTCTAACTGGATTTTCACTCACTGACCCCACCCACGTAACTAACACTTACGTCCAACACAGTAAATGACCAGCACCCGGGAAGGCCCCCCTCCCCCAACCCTGTGTCTTTGTGGCCATTACCCGACCCCCAAAGGCAGCCACTCCCCAGCCGCACAGGTAGCTTGGCCTGTTCTTGAACTCCGCATAAACAGAGGCACACGTGCTCTCATGAGGGGGGCCCTTCGATCAACATTGCCTTCGTGAAGTTCATCCACGCTGCATGTCACCGTTGACAGTGCATTGTCATTTCTTTGTAGCATTAGGTATGGTGTGAACACATCTCAATTTATCTCTCCATTTGGCTGCTTGGGGGAATCTGGGTAGCTTCCTTTTGGGAGCTATTACAAAGAGCCACCTTGTTAAGAACATTCTAGTTACCGTGTATCACGAATAAAGGTAAATATTTCAGTTAGGGACATGCCTGAGTATGGAATGACTGTTTGTTTGTTTCTGTTTTGTTGGTTCATTTATTTTGTTTTTAGATTCCACATATAAGTGAAATCATACGGTATTTGTCCTTCTCTGTCTGACTAGGCCCACTCACGTTGTTGCAGAGAGTAAGATTTCATTCTTACGGCTGAGTAATACTCCGCTGTGTATAGGGACCGCTTCCTGGAGCATTCATGGACGCTCAGGTTGCATCCATGTCACCACTCTAATATGGCTGTGCTAACCACTATTCTAAACGTGACCACTGCGGCCTCGCTCTACGAAACACCTTCTCCGATGCAGTTAACTTTATGTCCATATAACTCAGAACAGCCTAACGTAGTGGGGCCTGTTTTCTCTGAATACATTAAAAATGCATGCTTGGTCCCCCAATAATAAAATTGATCGTTGCTTTGTTCACGTGTAAGTGTTTCACACTAGCCTTTCCTCCCTTGTTCTAGGCACATTGTTTCGTTTGTCTTTTTAGTGGAGCATTTCTCAGAGTTGTTCCTTGCTACAACACAGGAATTGTTTGAAACAATTCCATGGTCGTTGCAATTGGATAAAGAACAACTTGACTGGTTTTGAGGATCGAGACCAGAGAAATTACCCATTTTTCCATTCCTGAGAGTCGTTACAATGACTTAGAGCAAGAGGGAACCCATGTCCCCAGAGGCCGGGCCCCGGAAGGGAAGGCAGTAAGTGCCGTGACCCCAGGATTTTGGATTCCCTTTATGTTACATGTGAGGCCCCTGTGTCTCTTCCCAGATAATTTCAGCAGGACCATTTATAACAGCACTGTGCCGCAGCACGTTTGGAGGCGCACATCGGAGACGCGTGCGGATGGCGGGCTGGCTGCCTCCCAGCAGATGTGCGCTCCAAAATGAGGTGATGAGACGCAGGGTGCTGTCAGGGAGATAATGACACGGAGCCTGCCTAATTGTGAAAATGTAATTAAGGCAGGCTTGCTGTGCTGCGGATGCAATTATTTTCAAAAATATATCTGATTTGCTTTTAATATATTGATCAACTGTCAGTCCAAGGTATCTCATAAAATTTGACAAATTAGTTGTGATTAATTTTAAAAATTATATACATGATTCTTCTCAACTTCTGGAAGATTAGAAACACATAATAAAACATAGTTTATAGTGAAAAAGTAAACATACATATGCATATACACATAACCAGAAATTCCTTATGATTTAGCAATACTTATAAAATAGAAATACCAACGTAAAAGTTTCCAAAAGTGTTTCACTATTATGAGATTTTATTTTAATTGATTTTCATTCTATTTGCAAAGTGAGGAGGAAAGAGTGAACATTTATTAGGAATGTATTATGGATAAGTGTGGCTTTAGTCATTTAAAATATTAATTTACTTTCTATAAGAGCAAAATCAAACTAAACAGGTAACAGTTGATTGGAGAGATAAGTTGGCGTGGTTTTCACGTCACTGGCCTAAATGCTCTCATAAGAAATTACAATGGGAATTAAATCTTTATTAGCTGTTTTTTATGACAGTTTTATTGTGTGGATTGACAAGCCATCAGGTCTTCACACAGTTAAATAACTATGAAAATGTTCTCTTTGATAACATCTGTCCTGGTTGCTTGCTGGTTGTATCACCTCATGTAGCTGCTGTCTTTCTCCACCTTGGTGTGACACCAAAGGTGACAAACAAAATCCCCCAAAACACTACTGACATAATGTGGTCAACTGGCTTTCGTTTGGGGTCCCTACTATGCAAGCTGTTTGAAATTCACGTTTTTGCCCTGAAATGCACACACATCTTGGACAGTGGCCCATAACAGGGTGCAGCTCTGGCCTTAAAACCAACTCAATTGCTGTGGAGGGACTGACACTCCACTCCCCTTCCGGCTTCCAATGTACCCCAAATGGCACAAGCCTACAGTCCTTGTGATCAACTCAGGCCATCGGACAATTCTAGAAAACAGCTAACATCAGGGTGGGCGTTGTGGGGCAGCTGCCCCCCCACCCCGGGGGGGGGTCCTCCAAGCCCCCCCACCTCGCCTGCTGCCTCCTTTGGGATTTCTGCTCCTTCCGCAACACTGGCTCCCTGGCTTGGTGGCATCGGTGCCTGCCCTTGACAACGGGCTTGTCCTCGGTTTCTGTTTCTAGGAGGCTGGGAGCTCCAGGTAAGTGCACAGTTAACAGCTGTGTGCACGTAAGAGGTTAGGCCTAGGAGGAACTCTCCCGTGTGGAAGTGTTGGACCTTCATAGCTCTCAGCATAGCCTTTCTGGGCCTTCATCTGGTTCCTGGCTTCCGGCCTCCCTGGGAGAGCCAACAATCCCAGGGTGGGGCGATCTCTCTCCACCCCTCCCCCGACCCCCACGTGTGTCCCTGTGCACGAGAGTTCAGGAGGTGATGTGCCGCCATCCCATTCCGCGTGGACTTCGGTGTTGCAGGGGGAGGCAGGAGGGGTCACCTGGGATGACACGCCTTGGAAGAGCCATCCAAGCCCTGTGCATTTACCCCCAGAGCAATGGGGGAACCCCTCAGCCAATCCAG
Organism: Lyroderma lyra; assembly: GCA_004026885.1. Taxonomy (NCBI): domain Eukaryota; kingdom Metazoa; phylum Chordata; class Mammalia; order Chiroptera; family Megadermatidae; genus Lyroderma; species Lyroderma lyra. Next base: position 1,617 of record PVJL010015310.1, on the reverse strand, counting down.
TAGCGGATAACAGGAGCAGATTTGAACTTGAGCACAGTGGGCATGACCGCAGGGTAGACAGGCCACCGGAAAGGAGCCGGAGTGGACGCAAAGGAGGCCACGCAGAGGTGAGTCAGCTGGGAGAGAGGACCGGCGGCGCGTAGACGTTCTAGGGCAGGCTTGTCCAAGCCACGGCCACGGGCTGCACGCGGCCCAGGCCGGCTTTGAATGCGGCCAAGTCGTAGACTCTATCCTAAAGCGTTATGAGGAGTTTTTGAAACATTTCTTTAGCCCATCAGCTCTCATTAGTGTTAGTGTATTTTATGTGTGGCCCAATTCTTCTTCCAACGGTGGCCCACGGAGGCCAAAGGGTTGGACACCCTGTTCTAGGGAGGACCTAGGAAGGAGCTGCTGTGAGGGGAAGGAGGGTGGCTCCCAGAGGGGTGTCCAGGCTTTCGTCCTGGATTGACAGCTGCAGCTGCTGGTCACTGACATATGGAGAGAATGCCAGGTTGTGCCCGGAGAGCCGACTGCCAGCAATTGCAGTCAAACGGATGTACGAGTATGCGCCAGTTCCCGAACAGCCTGGACCACCACTTCTCAGACACTAATGCCCGTTCCACTTGAGTCCCTGGGCATCCTGTTGAAGCACAGCCTGGTTCAGGAAATCTGGGGTGGGCAGAAGTTTCTGCCTTTCCGGCAGGATCCCAGGTGATGCTAACACTGCCAGGCCGGGGACCAGACCTTGTACCAAGGTTCTAGAGCAGTGGTTGCCAACCTTTGCCCACGTGTGCACCGCTTTTAAGCCCATTTCTATCCATTGCACCCCTTGTGTTTAAGACAGCTGTTTTTAAATACTGACCCTTTTGCTCAGTGCCCATCTCAATGTAAAATAGTGGAAATGAGGTAATAGGTTAGGAAAGCAAAATTACTGCACTAAAAGTACACACCACAGATTTAATTTTACAGTATTTGCAATGGTTAAATATTGATAATAATAATCAATTATTTAACAAACTTAATTTATTATTAATAATATTTATTTGTGTTATCTGAAAAGTCTGTAGTAATTGTTATGCAGATCACTAGCCAATTGAAACATCATTAGTGAGATGGTTGAGCTTGCTTTGATGCACTTAGTTTCTTAAAATCAGGCTCCAAAGATGCAAGATGCAGTCTTAAATCCAGACTTGCATTAAGCTTGTTGCTGTACTTATTTATTTTTTTGAAGATGTAAGAAGTAAAAGCTCTCTCCACTAGTTCAGTATTAGCAGTGGGAAGAGGTATTGGAGTGCCTTCTCCCTGAGCTGTATGGATTCCTCACTGACATCTACCCAGAAGGTAATAAGATGCTTTCCTTAAAAACCGGAATTTAAAGAAGAATCAGTTGAAAGTTTGATTAACTGCTCTTTTTCATTAATAGTTTAGCTTCTTTGAACAATTCTTCATTGAAGGGATCTGCAATCCAGTTGTTTTCTTTTCCATGTTGAGAGAGGTGTTTATAAAAGGACACCTTGAAGACCTCCCGAGTGACTTACAATGTTCTCTTTCACGTTTTGGGATTAGATGCATGCCATTCTCAGAGAAGAAGTTGTGCAGGTTCAAATCTTCAGGCTGACCCCTTTGAATACGTGCTTT
>PVJL010015309.1:0-24799 GCA_004026885.1 Lyroderma lyra | reverse complement strand
GAGGTGGGTGATGGGCGGGGCTGGAAATGGATGAGGGCGGGGGCGGGGAGCTGGGGCGGAGCTGGGGCGGGACTTCGGGGTCGCAGCTGGCGGGGCCGGAGGTGGATGAGGGCTCGGGGCGGGGCGGAGCCCGAGGCGGGCGGGAGAGGCGTGGGTGAGTGTGAAAGGGGGCGCGTGGCGCACCCCCGCGTCAGGTCGGTCAGGCTCCACCAGCCCCTCTGGGCTGGGCCTGGGGCTTCCCCTGGAGGTCCGGCCCGTTGCCCAGGCTGGTGGCGGTGGACTGCAGGTCCTGCGGGCCGCAGGGGAGGGCGCAGGCGAGCGTAAGGGGCTGGGCGTGGGTCCCCGGTGTCTGTCTACGCGTAGGACACTTGCCGGATGCCGGCGCCGCAGCCCCGGCTGCCGGGCGGTGTGGGCGAAGGTCTCCTGGGAGGAATGATCGTGCCGGGGGGACACCTGGGCACGGTGACCAGAAGGTGGGGGAGGAGCCAGGCTTCCTGGAGGTCAGTGTGGGGAGGCAGGGAGTACACACACGAACGTGCGGTCGTTTTCTCCAGTGAAGTCTGCATGCAAGGGATGTGTGCGCTTTCAAAGGACGTGGGAGCGGGGGTGCCATGTGCCCAGAACAGTCTGAAAATTCCTGCCCAGTGCCCAGAGTCCAGCTGAGCGTCTCCTGACACTGAGCAGTTTCTGTAGCTGGTCTTGTAGGCAACACAGGGTGCCCAGAGCCAGACAGCCAGTAGCGACCCGCTGCCCTGAACTGCAGCGTAGGAGGGTGGCTTGTGTGCTGCCACGTTTGCTGTCTGCTGGCCTAGTGGCCCTGGGCTCCCCATGCCCCATTCTCTGAGCCCCACCCCACACTGCCCACCCCACCGCCACAGTCCTCCCTCCACACCTCGGGCACCCCTCCTCTACAAGGGCTTGGGGGAGCTCGCTGGTGACTGTGGGGCGACTCGCCTCGTACAGGGCCAAAGCAGCACAGGGCATGGGGAGGAAACCCAAGAGTCTTGGCCGCTGTGGGCACAGAGACCCAGAGACAGTCCTGGGTCAGCAATGCAACCACCCAGCTGAAGCTCTAAGCTGACCACCTGGCCCCTGGCCTTGTCACTCAGTCTGACATTCTGTCACCAAGTTGGAAAGCGCCAGCTGGCTGTCCAGTGAAAGCATGTCTGGCACACAGCGTCTCCGGCTGTAGTGTCACCTGTTTGCAGAGGAGGGCAGCACCCCCCACAGTGCTGCAGGAAGCAGTCGCGGCCCAGGGGTCCCTGTCCTCCAAAGTTCCCCTACAGGCCCTGATTGGCTAAGTTTTAGCTACACTGAAGCCCAGGGCGTCCACCGAGCTGCCGCCAACGCCCCAGGCACCTGGTCTACCACTGCGGACACTGCCACGGGCAGCGTAAAGACTCTGGGGGGTCCCGAGCTCTGCAAACTGGCTGCTGGTCTGTGGGTCTCTCACAGGTATGCCAGGGTGGGTACCAGATGGTCATGACCCCCTGCAGTTAGCCTCCTGGTACAGCCTACAACGCCCAGCACGTTGCCCCCACTTGGCAGCACAGTGTGGCCTTGGCAACTCTGCATGCTGGTCCTGCAGGAAGGAGGCCTCCTTGCACGGGCCTGGGCTCTCCAGGCAGGCCAGCTGCGTCGGACCTTGGACCTCTCTCCATATGGCTGGCAGCTGCTGCCACAACTTTACATGGCAACATCGCTGTCCTTGACCCATCTGCTGGATCTGTCGCCTTGCAAACTACCCCGTGTCATGTTTTCCACTTCCCTGTCCCTTCGTAGTCTCCCTGGGGCCACTCGGCAACGGGCCCTAGTTAAGGTACTTGATGACGCTCCCCCCAGGCATCTGGTCTCCCCTCAGAGATTTCAGGCTCCTCCAGGTCCCCCACGTCCTCTGCTTTTCCTGGTGAAAGTTAGGGTAAGGGATTACACAGGCCCATTTAGAAAGTTCCACATTCCACCCTGACCATTCCTGGGTGGGAACTTGGCCAAAACAGGGTCTGGGAGACTCAAATTTCATTCTGGTTCAGCCCCTGGGTCTTGTCGACTGACGTGATCCTACTGCATGAACACAGAAGGTGGGGCCCACTGGGCTGAGTCCCTGCTTGGCCTATCTCCCCGTGATGGCACCTGCAGGCCTGGGGTAAACATGCCCTGGTCCCACTGATACCTGACCACACCTGGATGGGAGGCCTGACCACACCTGACCACACCTGACCACACCTCGATGGGAGGCCTGACAGCACCTGACCACACCTCGATGGGAGGCCTGACAGCACCTGACCACACCTGATGGGTGTAAGCAGGGGGTGACTGGAGAAAAAGCCAAGTTGCACAACCGAAACTGACATGCTGATTCTGTAGCTGGGGAGAGAGGACGGCAACTCCGGCACCTGGAGTGGCAGCACCTTGGGCTCCAGGAGGTGCGAGGGGATCCTTCATGCCCTCTCTGTCCACTTGGTATAGCACTGCTGCCCGAGTCAAACAGCAGGTGCCACCATCACTGACCTGTAGCTGGGTCTGTTACCCCCCGTCCCACGGGCTCTGACACGGAAAGCTCGTGCACATGCCAGTGCTGGTCTCCTGCTATGTCTCAGGCCACCAGCACCAGCTCCAACACACAGGGGACACACCTTGTTTCAATCTGACTGGTACTAATACAAAGTCATGGGCTTTTCCTGATGTCCGAGGGCCACCTATGGTGGCTGAGGCTGCAACTGCTTGGTGGCACTGCCCATGGCCTCACCAAATCAGGCCGTTCGTTTATTGTACACCACTTTATTGATTAGGTTCACGTACCATACACTTCACCCATTTAAAGTGCATAATTCACAGAGATGCACAACCATCACCAGTCAAGCTGACAACATTTCCATTGTCCCAAAAAGAACCTGTTGACCCTTTCACAGTACCCCTGGCAACCTCTCACCTCCTTGTGTCTCTCTGGATTTGTCTGTGCTGGACACTTCCTACAAATGGAGTCGTACACGGTGTGGCTTCTTTCACTTTGCTTGTCTTCAAGGTTCGTCCCGTCATGGCGTGTACCCATACACTCCATTTCTTTGTGTCGCCCCGTAGTACCCCATTGCGTATTCCAATGTGTCATTGTACGGACACATCGCATTTTGTTCATTGATTCGTGAGATGATAGACATTTCTTTCTTTCCCATTTTTTGGCTATTAGGAATAATGCTGCTATGAACAGTAATGCATAAACTTTTGTGTGGACACGTTTTCACTTCTCTTGGGCATACATACATACCTAGGGGTGGCATTGCTGGGTCACATGTGACTCTATGTTTAACCTTTTGAGGAACCACCAGACTGTCTTCCGAAGTGCCTGCATGCCCTTACATCCCCACCCTCAGTGTCTGCGGGTTCCAGGTTCTCCACTTCCTCGCCAACACTTAGCATTGTCTGTCTTTTTGATTCTAGCCACCCGAGCAGGAGTGAAGCGGCAGCTCCTGTAGCTTCATTTCACATTTCCCTAACAACCAATGAGCATCCTTTCAGGTGCTGACCGGCCATCTGTATATCTTTATTAGAGAAATGTCTGTTCAAGCCTTTGCCCATTTTTAATTGATTTGTCTTTTTATTATCGAAAGTGTTTATATATCCTACACACAAGAGCCCTGTCAGATACACGATTTGCAAAAATTTTCTCTCCGTGGGCTATCTTGCCACTTTCTTCACTGTGTCCTTTGAAATACAAAAGTTTCTAATTTTGGCAAAGTCCAATTTACATAATGTTTCCTTTTTGTCATGTGTGCTTTTGTCCCTCAATTACTTCAGAGAGGACGGCAGCCACTGACCCCGACCCCGACCCCAGGCCCTGGGTGTCAGAAGTCCTCCTATGTTGGCACGACTTCTGTTCCGGTACCTGTCCCCGTGTAGCCCGCAGTGACACAGAGGCTCCTTTCATACAGAGATGTTGGGAATAGGCTTCTCTTTGCATGAACGCGTCTCTATTCCACCCTCCACCCCAAATACAGCTTTGCTGAATGGTAAACTCCGGTTTGAATTTGATCACTCTTTATTTGAGAATGTCAGCTTTGCTTTTCCTTTGTAGGTGATGTTTTCTCTCCACGCTAGCATTTGCAGAATCTGAGCAATATAAATAAATAAATCCAAATAAATAAAAATTTTCAATTATTAAAATTGAATTAATTTTTACAAAGACCATTCATACCCCAGTATTCAGTAGTTACCTAGTTACCAATGCAAAGACATCAGTGTTACCTGTGCGTCATACCCTTTGCGTCTAGACCTACACACAGATAAACCTGTGACGTGAATTGTTCAATGTTGCCCACGTCCCTCCGTCACGTTGTGTGACTGCTGTGAACACCTTGAGGACTCTGGACCGTGAGCCAGGAGAGGGAGAAACAAGAAAAGACCCTTTGCCCCTCCTAGGAAGCAGCGCTCAGTAATGAAAACGTCAGCCATTGCATGCCTCTGAAAGGAAAAATTTTGCTAATTTGTCTCCTTCCGCCCCTCCACCCCTTCCCGTGCTGCAAAGCGTATTTCTCATTTCTGGGGCTGCAGCCGACAACGGCTGGGAGGACGTGGGGTGAGAGAAGGAAGTGTCGCCGGGGGCCCGAAGTGGCCCTAACAGCAAACAGCAGGGTCACGGGCTGTCCTGCCAGCACCGGGCGAGCCGCGCTGATCACCGGTGTTTGGATTTGCGAGCCCGATGGCGGCGTCCGTGCCCAGCCGAGACCGGGCGTCCGGGGAACCCGGTGTGGCTGGAAGTCCAGTCCCCTGGGAAACGGGGGAACGTGCCTGCCCCGCACAGACGCCGGAAAAGTGGTGGGGCGAGGGCGCGAGGTCAGAGGCCAAGGCAGCGCTAACCCCACCCCTGGGCAAGAGAAGCAGGCGACGCAGGCCCGGTGGGGAGCCAGGCGCGGCCGGGGCCCTGGGGCTGCCTGCGCGCACAAGCGGGGCCCCTCCTGGGGGTGCCACGCCGGGCGTCCAGGCCCAGGTGCCGCCGGAGTCGCCGAGGGTCCCCCGCGGGCGGTTACACCCCGCCGTGCTCTGCGCTCCGGGGTCTCAGGGCCACCTGCTGCCGCTCGGGGTCGGACGGCAGCCGGCGCGGGCGGGGCGCACTTCGGAGGCGGTGCGGGGAGGGGACGGCAGCGCGCCTTCGCTCCGGACGCCGGGGACCCGCCCGGTCCCGCCCCGCCCACCGCGTTCCTTTGACCCCCCCACCCCGACCCCGACCCCGACCCGCCCCCCCGACCCCGACCCGGCCCCGCCCCCCGCCTTCCCTTGCCAGACGACCTCGTGGTGCTGCGCGTTCTCGCGATGCTGCACGTTCTCGCGATGCCCGCCTGTGAGCGGGGCGGTCTCTGAGTGGCACAGCCGGGGGCGGGTCCGAGAGCTGGCGGAGCGAGTCGTCCCCGAGCGCCATGGCCGCCCTGCGTGTCCTGCTTCCCCGCGTACGCGGCCCGCTTCTCCCGCGGCGCGGCTGCGCGGCGCTTCGCCCCTTCGCCTCGGGTGAGTGCAAGTGGGGGACGCGGGGTTACGCGGGCGGGGGACGCGGGGCGCGGGCGGGGCCGGGGGCGCAGGCGGTGGGCGCGGGGGCCGCTCCGCCTCTGCAGGGCTGCGACCGGCGCGGCACCCTCCCAGCGCTGCTGCAGCCCGCTGAGCGCCGGGACCAGGGGCTGCGTGCCCGGAGCTCCGGCCGGCCCCGCGTTTGGAGTTCGGCGGGGTTTCTGTGACTGGAAGAGCGGGTGCCATTAGGGCCTCCGGAATTGGAAACGGTCGCCCGTTTTGTCCGGCCGTGTCCACCGCTTCTGCCCGGGCCAGCCCAGAGCGCGTCCTGCACTCACTGCCCTGCAGCGTCACCGCGCCAGTGGCCCTGAGCTGGGCTCCGCCCTCGCCCTCGCCCTGTGTCAGTTCACTTCGTGTCGACTTGACCCTGAGGTCCCTGATTCCTGACATGAGAAATCACTTCTGGTCTTGCGTGTGCTGGCCATGCTGTTGCTACACGCTTTACACGTGTCACTGCGGCTCCTCCCAGCACACCCGCGGGGCGGCTGCTGCGCATCCACTCAGGGAAGCTGCCACTCGGACAGGCGGGTGTGCACCGTTGTCTTCTCATGACTGACCCAGCGCCGGAGCCGGCTGCCCCAGTGGGCCCTGGCCATCCCCTTTGCCTGCGTGTGCCTCGCCTGTCCCCCCAGCAAGGCCAGAACTCTGTCCTGTTTGCAGTTCACTTCTGCTCACCTCATTGGCACGTGCTGAAGGAATGACTCCCCATCCCTGGATTCTGCAGTATCAGCCGGCCGTCTCTGCCCGTCCCGGGAGGCTGGCAGAGGCGTTCAGAGGGACAGCTGCTGTGGGCCACTTTGCACGGCTGCGTGCTTTTTACTTAAGGAAATGTTCAAAGGTCCATGGAAGCTGACAGTGGCCGCCCACATGGCTGAGAGCTGCATGCTGAGGCCACTGCGGGCCGGGCAGAGGCCTGTGCAGGTCACTGTGCAACAACAGGGGTATGTTCCCCCCAGCTTGGTGCCCACACGAATGAAAGCGCCCTTTTCTGGTGTTCACCCAGGCAGTGGCTTTGAGTACATCGTCACAGAGAAGAAGGGGAAGAACCACAATGTGGGGCTGATCCGACTGAACCGGCCCAAAGCACTCAACGCGCTCTGCAATGATCTGATCACGGAGCTCAACCAGGCGCTGAAGGCCTTTGAGCAGGACCCGGCCGTGGGGGCCATTGTCCTCACGGGCGGGGAGAAGGCGTTTGCAGGTAGGCCGCGCGGGCAAGTCACCTAGGTGTGCGAGGGGTGGCACGCCCAGGCCGTGTGGCAGTGCAGGCAGATTTACACCACCCGGGCCGCACGGGGTGTGTGGTGGGGACGGGCAGTGTGTGTGCACCCGGGTGTGCCCACTGGCAGCACAAATTTGTTCAGAGTGATTTGGGTCCTCAGCCGTCACGCGTGGCGCGTGCTGAGGGCTCGGAGGACTGAGGAACGAGCCCAGCCTTGAGTCGGCCTCACGTCTTTTTCCTGACCCCCGGTCCCCCTGCCCAGTTCTGTGTCCATGTGCACGTGGGGGACACTCAGTAGCTGCCTGTGTACTTGGGGGGCCCCGCAGGAGCACATTGGTAACTACGACCTCACCCCCACTAGCTGGAGCTGACATCAAAGAGATGCAGAACAGGACCTTCCAGGACTGCTACTCCAGTGGGTTCTTGAGCCACTGGGACCAGCTCACCCGCGTCAAGAAGCCCGTCATAGCTGCTGTCAACGGTTTCGCTGTGAGCATCAGCCCGCATCTCCCCGCCTCCGCACTCCCTGTGGGGTCGTGCTTGTGCACGTGACGTATAACCGGTTTTTATTGGGGAAAACTGAGTCCAGTCCCAGGCCAGCAGACCTTGCCCCCCAGTGATGCTGAGGAGCCAAGGACGGTAAGGAGAGGGGTCGTTCAGTGTCTGCCTCCGTCTGCAGAGCCCTGTCCTCCCCACGGCCCCGGGGCTTCCCGGACGGTTTCTCCCCTCTCCTGTGACAATCCTGTGCAGTGTGAGCGACTTCCCAGCCAGCACTGCACCCACAGGCCGAGCCCACACTGCCATCGACAGCCCCATGTCCTCAGTCTGGGGTGCCAGGACCCCCTGTAGGCCTGTGCACTGCTCATGAGTGCTGGGCTGATGAGACTCTTTTGCTTGTGATGTCAGAAGGCTCCCGGGGACAGCGGGGTCAGTGAGAGAAGTCTGTTGGAGCCGGGTGATGCGCTGGGTCCCCAGCAGAGGCTGGCCGCTGGCAGAAGGCGTCGGCAGCACAGCCACGTGTGGGAAGCTCACGGGAACGCTTAACACACTCGGTGCCTCTGTCCGTCTTTGCTGTAACTCGGACGGGGCTCCATCTCAATAGGAATTTTAAAGAGGCAAATGGTCTGATCTCCTGACTGGGCTCCCCGGTGACGCCTCGTGTTGTTTTGCAGCTTGGTGGCGGCTGTGAACTTGCCATGATGTGTGACATCATTTACGCTGGAGAGAAAGCCCAGTTTGCCCAGCCGGAAATCCTCCTGGGCACCATCCCAGGTAAAGAGGGATGCCGCGTCCCCGGCGTGAACTCCTCGGGTCACTCCCCGCAGTCCGCCTGCGTCTGGGCTCCTGGGCTTTCCCCAGAGTGGACAAAAGCGTGCTGGCATCTGAGCAGGGGCCAGCAGACGGGCACACTGAGTGGCCAGAGTGGCCATGGGCCACAGGTAGGGTAGATCCCATGTCAGATGCTCTCAGGAAGGCTGACCACACGGTGGCTCGGGGTCCTTGCAGGTCAGAAGCTCGGAACAGGGAACATGGTGACCAAGGACTAGCACTGAGAACTTGTGTCTGAGGGTGACACATGTCACATCTCCTGTTTTGGTGACCAGAGCAAGTCCCATAGCCTCACCCATATTCAGCAGAGCAGGAAATCAGACCCCCACATGAAGGCCACCAGGAATAGTGGCCAAACGGTGACAGCTCTGCCCCTGGGGTCCGCCCAGTGAGGGCTCCAGGCTTATGTCTGCCCTGCGTGTGGAGCCCGCAGCCCAGGCGCAAGGGCATGTCCCATAGGCTGAGCCTGGGGCTGCTCCCTTCCCCAGTCAGTGTCCCCGTGTCAGCGGTGTGCACGTTTTGACACAGTGTCTGAGTCTGTTGGACTGAGGTGTGTCCTTTGGGGGGTCCTCTTGGCTTGCCCAGGCATCCAGGGTTTCCTGTGGGGCAGGTGAGTGGGCAGGCTGTGCTCTCCAGCTGGTGGGAGGTGGGTGTCTTGGGGCTGGCACCGCAGAGCGCCAGCAGAGGGGCATGTTGAAGGGGGCGTGCCAGGCCTGAGGCCATGAGCTGCATGCACCTGTCCCCAGTCTGACTCTCCAGGAGACCAGGTGTGGGGCCCCCGCCCCATCTGAGAGGCCCCACAGCGTGTCTGTCATTGTGGCTTGAACCGGCCGCAGGACCAGATGTGACCAGCAGCCGTCTGTCCTTGCAGGTGCAGGGGGCACCCAGAGGCTGACCCGTGCTGTCGGAAAGTCCCTGGCCATGGAGATGGTCCTCACTGGTGACCGGATCTCAGCCCAGGAGGCCAAGCAAGCAGGTGTGGGCCCAGGTCGTCCCGTGGGAGCGGGGAGGGGAGGGCCCCATGCAGGTGCCGTCAGGTGTCCTGAGAACCCAGAGACCGCAGCCTCTGCTCTGTCTGACGTCCACCCGTACAAAGAGGAGCTGGAACATGCACACAGGTGAGAGAAGTTTCCCAAAGCTCAGTGTAGGCAGCAGGGGTCTCTGAGACCCTGCGCACGCAGCCTCCCCCCGCCCTCAGGGACCTGCATCTGCGTGAGCCTGAGGACCAGGCAGTGGCAGTGTGGAGCCTCCCGTGTCGCTGCAGCCGTGTGTCCGCACCCCGAGGCCTCTGCTATCAAAGCGCCACCCTCACTGACCAGCGCCCTTCCCGCGCGTTGTCACTTCTGTTTCAGGTCTCGTGAGCAAGATCTTCCCGGTTGAGACACTGGTCGAAGAAGCTATCCAGTGTGCAGAGAAGATCGCCAGCAACTCTAAAATTGTAACCGCGATGGCCAAGGAGTCCGTGAACGCAGGTGCGGCTCTGCCCGGAGGGGACCGTGCGCGCACTCCCGGCCGCGGGGGCAGGGGTTTGGTGTCACGCGCCCAGCCTCTCGGTCCCTAACTCACGGTCTCCTTTCCCAGCCTTTGAAATGACGTTGGCAGAGGGAACCAAGCTGGAGAAGAAGCTCTTCTATTCAACTTTCGCTACCGTGAGTACACAGCCGCCCCAGGGAGTCCCACGTGCCCCCTCCCGGGTCCGCGCTGTCCCTTCCCTGCGCGGGGTCACACGTGCTGTCGGTGAGCGCTGCCTCGGCCAGTGAGTGTGGCGTGGGAGTGCGGAGGGCCGGGGCCGTGCCTGCACCCGTTACTTTCCCGTGTGGCCCGTCACTTGGGAGGGGGCTCGGGTGTGCTCTGGCGTGGTCTGCAGCTTGGCGGCAGCTTCCCAGGATTCCTGCCAGTGCCTGAGAGGGAGTCGTTTTTCTAGTCATGAAAATGCATCTCTCTCGCCGTCAGAAAGTCGCAACTGGGTGTTTCGTAACAGATAAAAATGGCTTTGGCTGTGGATGCGAAGGCGTGTGCGTGCGTGCGTGTGTGCACCTGTGTGAGTGAGTGTGCACACACAGGAAAGGATGCAGAGGTGGGGTCTGGGTTCCTGCCTGGGGGCACTCGGGGTGCTACTGAGCCCAGGTGCTGACCTGGTGAGTGAGGGGCTCTGGCTGAGCGTCTGTTCTTTGCACAAGGTTCCTGAGTGACCATCCCCTGGCGGGCAGGGACAGAAACGCCCACTCCGGGCCAGCCCTGCTCACTCAGGGAGTCAGGACCAGCCCCGATGCCCAGGGGTGCCCCCTGTAGAACTTCCTCCCGTCCCCGGCCACCTGGGGCATGTGGAGGCGGGTGGGGGGCCGACAGGAGCTGGAATGTCCACCTCTCTGCTCTGCCTCTCCCACCAGGAAGACCGGAAGGAAGGGATGACAGCGTTCGTGGAGAAGAGAAAGGCCAAGTTCAGAGACCAGTGAGCGCCGCCGTGGCCACCGGGGCCCCTGCTGACACAGGAGACGTCGTCCGCCAGTGTTAGAAGCAAATAAACCCTCTGAAAGGCCACTGGAGTGACAGGGTCTCTGTGGATGGCAGGGCGGTCTGGCTCCCAGAGGTCGCAGGCCGTGCTGGTCATGAGAGTCCAGCGTGCTAGGGGCCGTGCATTTTCTGCCGAAATTCCGCTCGTGAGCCTTCGGTGCCTTTAAGGTCTTCAGGAACTGAGATGGTTCTGTGCGGAGCGGGCAGGAGCCCCCCCCTGGCCGCCTTGCGGTGGGCGCCCCAGGGGACCGCCATCCTCTCAGTGACAGACTTGGAGTCACCTTGTGCCTCTCTTGTAATCGCCTCAGCGTTCTATCGCTTTTTTAAACCTTTGTCATTATAAGTGACGAGTTCACACAGAACAGAGGTCGGGAGAGTCAGTCACCCCGTCGCCTCCCAGGTGTGTCGTTCGTGGAGACGTGTCTGCCCATGCGCACAGGAGTGCGTGCATAGAAACGGTTCCACGGGCGCCTCCTGAAGTGTCTGTCACCGGTGCACCCTCGCGTTTGAGTAGCACTTTTAGTGTGGTCAAATAAACGTACCATAAAATGGGCCAGTTTAAGCATCTTTAAATGTGCCGTCCAGTGGCAGAAAGAGTAGTCACGGTCCTGCAGCCGACACCACTGTCCCCCTCCAGACACCTCCCCAGGGGAGAAGCTCCACCCCCATTAAACCAGCTCCCCGCCTCCCTCAGCCTCTGTGACCATTCAAGGTCCACCAAGGTCGCAGCATGTGACAGCCCCTTCCCGCGGCCAAATGGCATTCCTGCCCACACTCCTGGGCAGCCCTGAGATGTTTCGTGACCTCGGCACGTGGTAACTTACGTGTTCCCGTGGTGTTGCGTGTTTAGGCCACATCCATTCCTCGTCGGAACTGTGACAGGTAACGCTGCGTGCTGTGCGCGTCTGTCGGCCTGCTCAGGCTGCAGGCCACGCCGTCCGCAGGTCCGGGGGCCTCTGGTCAGTGCCAGGCTGGCTGAGTCTCCGAGGCTGATGTCAGGACCGCTTGCCTCTGGGTCCCTGGGGTGTTTGCCTAAATGGCACGTTCCGGGCCAGGGTCAGAACTTTTGGGGTCCTGCTCCCAGTGATGAGGAAGGTACCCAAACCGAAGTATGCACAGTGGCTGTCACTTACTGCCGCTCATGGTGGGAGACAGACCTTAGCACCAAGTCCCCTTTAAACCAGGCTCTTGGCAAGCGTTCCCTGGGAGAGTCCTGGAGCGTGGGACCCTCGTCTTCTGACTGCTGGGAGGGCTTCATGGGTGGAGGGGACAGCTACTGCCCCGGTTCAGACCCTCCAAGCTGAGGCACCAGGGACCCTGCTGGCTGCCATGCCCGCGCAGCAGCTACAGACAGCCAATGGGCCCAGGTGTGGCGGAGAGGCCCTGCCGGCTGCCGTGGGCCCCAATCCTATCCCACCAGTCTCACTACGAGGAGAGGCCCACCTGTCAGGAAGGGTGGGTGCCCCTTATAGACCCAGGGTGGAGCTCTGCCATAGCTGGGACCCCACGGTGAGACACGCACCTGGCCTGTCCTGGGGGCTGACCTCAGCCCTCCCCAGAGAGCCCACAGTGCCTGCAGCTCACTGAGGACCTGAGAACACCTGTTAGCAGGTGTCTCCTCCACCTTGTCCTGCAGCTAGGTATGGACAGCGAGGCTGATGACGAACAGAGCTGAGGTCATTTCTGCACATGTGGGTTGCGGCCATGGCCTTGGACTCGGCTGGGGCCAGGAGTACGCACCCACTCCAGGACCTGAGCCGCATGCCCAGGAGAAATCCACCTGCCTTTGTGAAAGAATTGCAGTGACCTCTGCAAAGCTTTGTCCATAAACACCTTAGGTCACGAGCCTTTGTGCTTGGTGCTGTTGGCAGCAAGGTGGCACTGGCCAAAACAAGTTTGACGGGCTATGCTGACCTGTCTGCCTCGCAGGGACTAGTGCTGCGGCTCCAGCGGGCCCGGGCTGCCCGTGCTGAGAGCAGAGCAGGCCTCAGACGGGAGGAGGAGTTGGGGGCTGAGGCCACCCCAGTGTGAGAGCTCCCCGTGACGTTCTTTCCAGATAAGCCATTGCTGTTGGACGCACACTCATTACAGACGTAGGTACAAGGGGGACGGTATTCAGGCCCCACTGCTCAGGTCCGGCTCGTCCTGCAGGGTAGGGGGCCCGAAGGCCGGGAGTTCTGCCCGGCCACGGAAGGGGAAACGTTCACTGTAGCTGAATGTGCAACCAGGTCTAACGAGCAGAGCGCCCAGGGAGCGAGCCTCACAGCGGAGACAGCCATTGGCTGGCTGACTGTCCACCTGCCCTGGGCAGCGGCCTCCGGAACGACTCTGAGCCGCGGGCCCCCACTTCTGAGGAGCCTGTCATCTCGCCTTCATGCCCTTGTCTCCGCCATGCTCAGCCCAAAGCCAAGAATGGTCCCACGCGGAGCCCTGCACGAGGTCTGCGTCTCGAGGCCTCACTGCCAAGGGCACACACAGGCTGGAGGCCGAGGGCACTCTTGGCACCGGGGCCGCCTGCATCAGCCATTACTGTGTAACACGTGATCCCGAAGCTCCGGCCGGTGACCGTCACTCTTTAGCACAGTCCGTGGGTCAGGAACCCACACAGGCCACGGTAGGTCTCAGCTGGAAGCGCCTGATCAGTCACGCTCCCTGGAGGCTGGTGCTGTGCAGCTGGCCTAGCTGGGACCTGGGCTGAAACGCCCACAGCAGGCTCCCCGTGTGCCCCAGGCTTCCTGCCAGCACTGCCTGGGGCCCCAGGAGCACATCCCGAAGAGAATCAGGAGCCGTAGATCCCTCGTGACCCAACCTCGGGAGCCATCAGCACCATTCCCAGCACATTCTGTTGGTGGTGGCAGGGACAGAAGTCCACCTGGTTCAGGGAAGGGGACAGACCCCACCTCTCAGCCACGGCATATCCGTGGAATGGCAGGTGGAGTAATGCTGCCATTGTTGGACTGGACAATCCGCTACATAGCCCAGCCAGGACCCGGCCTGGGAACCTGCATCCGGACACAGTGAAGTGGTGGGGGCATCACCCCCCGGTGGGCAGTGTGTGGGCAGTGGTGGTATCCTGAACAGGGAAACCTCATTGGTGGTCCAGGCTCTGAAGGGGTTAAGCAGGAGCCCAGATTCTGGGCCTTGGAGGGGCTACCAGTCAAGGGGGGAGGGGACTCAGTCAGCTGATGCCAGGTGCTCCCTCTGTTTAGGGACAGGAGCTGTGGACCATGCCCCCACCCCCACCCCACCCCAGTCTTGGGGGCAGGAAGGTCCAGTCTAGAGGATGCAGGCAGCTGGGAGCCCTGGGTCAGCCATGGGGCTCTACCCCCTGGCCAGGTTCCTGAGGGGTATCAGCAGGCTGACACCTGGGAGAGAGCCCCGCGGGGGTCAGGGGTTCCGAGCACACAGCCCAGACACCAGAACAAGCTGCCCTCTGGGTCCCCCCCCCCCCTCCCCCGGCCAAGGCAGGCCTGCAGAGTGAGTCTGCGCTGTCAGGCCACCTATCCCTCCTCACCTCACGACACCAGGGACCCAGCGGGCGGGAGGCGGGAGGTCAGCCGCTTGGAGATGTAATGGGGGCGGGGGCGGTGAGGGGCGCCGAGGAGCCTCCATCACAAACACGCGGGCGTCCCAGTCTTGAACAGGGCGCGGGCCGGAAGGCCGTGGTGCGCACACCGGGACCCTCCCCACGGCGTCTGCAGGTCCCGCCCACCCCGGGCTCGACCTTCTCCCGCGGCCCCACCCTCCCCTCCGACGCCGGGACCACGGGGCCGCTACAGGGTGACCTGGCGCCGCTGTGCTCCGAGCTGCTCTGTGCCCTGCGCGGATGGGGCACGGAGACGCGATCGGTGGGCCGGCGGGGCCCCCGCCTCCCGGGCAGTCGGGCGAGGCGCGCGCGGTCCCCCTCCGCCACAGGGGTCCTGGCTTAGGCAGGGAGACCACTCCCCATGCCGGGAAGAGCCGGGCCCTGAGGGGGCAGCATTGCTTTGGCCGCCCCGTCCCGCCTCGGAAAAGGACGCCCCTGCCACCCCATTCTTTAGGAAGCGCACCCCCGGGAGGGGGTGCTGTCCAGGCCTCGGTGGGCGCCAGGCGTCCTGAGGACGGTGACCCTTGACCTGTGCGGGGCTCTGTCCGCACAGGCCAGGCCCCTCCCAGAGACCGAGTGTTGGGGGCCCCTGACGGCAAGGTACCCCGTCGGCCTCGGACCCTACCTGCCGTTCAAATGCCAGACCCCTCCCCAGATGACCCCAAGGCTGTGCCAGGGTTTCCCGGGGCGGGGGCGGGGCGGGGCGGGGCTGCCTGGCCGGACGCTGGGCAGAGTTCGGGGCGCAGGTTGTGGGTCGGAGCTCCGCTGGTTCTGGAAACACCTGTAGTTTCTCCTACACCTGGTAGCTCCCTTTCTTTCCAGTCCGTGGGGTCCCCACGCTCCCCTTGTCCCTGCGGGGAGGGGCTCGGGAGGGCAGCGGGCGTGGTCGAACGCGTGGATCGGTGACCCACGGCCTGCATCTACCCACGAGGACCCACCGTCACTGTTATGGTGGCCCCGGCAGCCCCGTGCAATGACTGTAACAGAAGACAGGACCGAGTGTTGACCAGCGTCTGGGGCCTCGTGTGCCGGTGGGAACCCACAATGGTGCAGGCGGTTTGGGGAAATGTTTGGCACTTTCTTAAAAAGTGAAACGACCCAGCAGCTCCACCCCCGAGGTGCCCACCCAAGAGAAACGGACGGCCGTGTCCCCAGCAGGACTGCGCAAGAGCGCTCCTAGCAGAAACCACCAGAAACCACCCAGAAGCCTGTCTGGAGGAATGGACAGAACGGGGCACATCCATGCGGGAGACGCTGTTCAGAAGCAAAAGGAGGAGCCACTGGTCCACGCCGCTGTCCCTCCTGGGGGACATTCCCTCGCGCGCTCAGCGAACACCGACGGGCACCGCGCAGGCGCTGGACGCTGACCGAGAATGGCAGGCTTGCCCACGGGGAGCTGACAGCCGAGACGCTTTAGACACAAACTCAAGACGGAGACCTCTGGCTGGGCGGGGACCACACCCACTGGTCCCCCAACCCAGACGTCCTAAGGGGGCAGGAGAGGAAGTCGGCCCGACCAAGGTCCTGCCGGCAAGCCTGCGTGTCCCCAGGCCCAGGGCCCACCGCCCAGGTGTCTGCCGCCGGCCGCGAGCTGGTGTGCGTGTGGGACGTGCGTGTCTGCGAGTGTGAGCTGCGTGTGAGCGTCTGGGGGAGGCGACTCGGCGGGACACAAGCGTGGGAGGGGGTGCGGGCGGGCGTCAGGCTGCGGGGTCCCCTCCCCCAGCCTGCGTCTCCCCGGCAACAGCAGCCTCGGTCTGGGGCTCGGCCCCTCCCCCGCCCCGCCCCTGCTGCGGCTGCGAAGCGTCTGGAAGCGCATCCTTCCTCCGCATCCTCGTCGGAGACCGCATCCCGCCGCAGCCGCCCGTCGGAGCCGCCGGAGCCGTCTCCACATTTCTCCCTGTGGAGCGGGGTGAGGGGGCTCGAGTGTGCTCAGGGGTGTGCGGGTGCGAGTGCAGGGGTGTGAGAGGATGGGGGGGGGGGGACACTGCGGCTGATTCGATGGCGGCAGGGCCGAGCCAGGGTCCTCCCGTGGGGCCTGCGCTGACCGCGGGGGCTGTCGCCCCCAGGCCTCCGGAGCGATCGGGGGCCTTTGCGGCCGAGCCGCTGCCTGGACCATCCAGAGCCGCGGTGTCCAGTCTCGCACATGCCTGACGCGCTGCCCGGACCCCCCGTCCTCCGCGGAGCGGGGCAGCTCCGGGCAGCTCAGGCGGCGGTAGGACTGTTGGACATCAGCCCCCCCCGCGCCCCTCGGGGACTGCCACCCCCTCCTGTGAGCCGGCTCCACCCCTGCAGATACCAGAGCGCGCTGGGCGCCCCGCGATGGGGAGCGGGTGTCGGTCCTAGGACCCCGGCTCTGTCTGTGTGGGGGAGGTAGGGGGAACCAGGGTGAGCGGAGAGGGGTCGGCA
This sequence comes from Lyroderma lyra, assembly GCA_004026885.1. Lineage (NCBI taxonomy): Eukaryota > Metazoa > Chordata > Mammalia > Chiroptera > Megadermatidae > Lyroderma > Lyroderma lyra. The sequence continues at coordinate 8,189 of PVJL010015309.1, read as the reverse complement.
GAAGGGGCCTCGGATGCACCGGAGCGCGGAGAAACGCGGCCGCATCGGAAGCGGGTGGGGGCGGCTGCGTCGCAGGCTGGAGGCGGCGGAGGAAGGGAGGGGGCATTCTTCCAGAACCACCTGCCGCACACGGGCCCTGGAGGCGGGGCCACAGGTGGCGAATACGTGGGAAGCCAAGCCGGTGCCGCCCGGGCCCGCCCCCACCCGGGCCCTCTCCTCGGCCTCTCGGGGCAGGGCTGCCAGCCCGCGGTCCGCCGGCCCTGGAACCGGGAGCCCAACCCCCGCCGGGGCTGCAGAGCGAGGGGCGGGAGCGCACCTGGGTAGCGGGGGCGGGGGCGGGGGCGGCGCTGCGGGGGTTCAGCAGATCGCGCGGCCCCCCGCGCTCCGCAGTCACACGCGCGCCCGACGCGCGCTGGACGCTCGTGCCCGTGCGCACCGGCGCGCACCTCTCCTCCTGACGCAGCATGGGCGGGGGGGGGGGGGAGCAAGTGACGTGACCTGCAGCGGAGGTTCCCGGGCCTTCAGCTAACGGGCCGAGCCCGCTCCCGTCCATCCGCACCTCGCAGCTCCTCCTGCACCCCCTCCCCCAGCCGCAGAGAGGGGGCCCGCACCGTGTCTCCCACCCCTGCCCCAGAAGCCCACAGCGGACGGGGAGCAGCGGACCCACTGGAGAACACACAAGGACGGCGCAGAGTGGAGGGCAGGGGCCGGTGGGAGGAGTAGGGGCGACCCGCTCCCCCATTCCACGGAGCGCCTGCGTCCGTTACGTGCATGACCTCAGCAGGTGCCCATGACTCAGCGTGGAAAGGGCATGTCGGGGGGTGGGTCCCCACACGCAGCACAGCCCCGCCCCCAGCATGTACCCGGGTCTCCGGGCCTGGAACCCGATGCGGAGGCCCCGAGTAACTCCTAGTGAAGACGCGTCATCGCCGGCCTGTCTCCGTTGCTGTGGAAACACGATGACGTAGCACGATGTCACCCTGCGTCAGAGGAGTCGGAGCTGGCGTTGGGCTCAGAGGGACGCCCCCAGAGGCGGAGCTCCTGCAGGGAGGGGCCGGGAGCAGACGCTGGCCCTGGACGTCCAGCCCGCATCGCCACCAGCCTGAGACTGACGGGTCAGCGGGGTGAGGGCTGCGCCCTCTTGCCCTCCGCGCGCCCATCTGTAAACCGCGATCCGGGTTTCCGGGCCGCGGCGGGCCCATCGGTGAAGGCCTGCAACCCCCCTCCCCGCGGGGCACATCCCTCCCGCCCGCCCGCACCGACCTCCCCCAACCCCTGTGCACCTGCCCCGGCCAGGTGCCCGGGTGCACGCGCGTCCCCCCTACCCAGCCTGGCCAGGCCCCGCCCCCAGCCCTGAGGGTGGGGGGTGGGGGAGGGAGTGGGAGCGCTTCGTGGTCGGTGAGGGCCGGGGGCGGTGCACACATCCAAGGAAGGGCACAGGGCACCTACTCAGGGCTCTAGGAGGACCCGCAGCCCCGGACGGATGTCCACAATGGGGGCGGCCTTCTCACTGCCCGCTGTTTACTAACCGCGCGCAGGTGTCGTCCCTGGCCAACCCCCCACGCACACACTTGCCCTGCCCGGCTCTGGCCTCCCTGTCCGGCTCTGGCCTCCCTGTCCGGCGCCTCCACCACCCTGCGGGGCGCATCCATCTGTTCCTTTGCCTGTGCAGGAGCCCCTGTCCCCATCGGCCTCCCCACAGCCTGAGAGAGTGGTCCCCTGGGGGCCCCGTGGGCGGCAGTGCTGGTGGCGCTGGTACAGCCACACAGGGAAAAGCGTTTGGGGATCGTGAGGTCACCCTACAACAGGAGTCCCTAGGACAGGAGTTGGGGGGTTCAGAAGTACAGCAGTCTTTGCAGGGTGGGTACAGGCAGTGGAGAGGGAGAGGCCATGTTCAGGGTGGTGGGCAACACAACCCCTGGGTCTGCCCTTCACCCCCAAGCGGTCGTCACAGTTGCCAAGTAGCTGCCCCTGTCTGCTCAGCCGAAGGTGAACATCGGGGTCCAGTCCTGGGTGAGGGCATGGGGTGGCTGTGTCTCCGCAGTCGGCCTGCTGTCCTGTAGTTGTTGGGTTCACTTGTTTTTAACCGGTTTTCGTTGTGAAACATAACACCCAGTCAGAAGAGGACATAAACGTGCAGGCTTGCAGTTTGTCAGAAGTGGACCCCAGGACCCCCCGCAGCGTGGGGGTGAAGACTAGAAACCACGCCCCCAAGCCGCCCCTCCCCCTGCCACAGGACTCTGCAGATGCAGGAGCACCTCGCCTGCACCGCCCAAGCCCACTGCCCAAGCACGAGCCCCTAGACACCTGATGGGTTCCTAAACCCATGGTGTTTGCTTGTTCCGGAACCTTCCTCTGTGCCTGGCTTCTTTCGGCCAAGGCTGTTTCTGTGAGATTCAGGCTGTTCTTACGCTCTACTGGACTCAGCCGTAGGAATGCCTCCACTTACTTTCATGGATGACCTGAGCACGCTCCAGTTCTGTGGGGACAGTGCTGCTACACGTGTCGTGCACACCTGGCTTCCTGCGGGGTGTCCCCCAGGAATGAGGGGCTGACGTGAGGGACCCTCTGCCTCTGCTCCCCTGGGATCTGGGGGCTCCACCGCGTGTCCTCACGCTGGTTCCAACTTGTCTTCCTCCAGAACTAGGCAGGGTGAGCACCTCTTCGTAGCCGTGGGCACGTGAAGTCCTCTTTTGTCCACTTCTCTGATGGTGGCCTGCTGTTTTCTTAACTAAATTGAAACGTTCTTCATACATTTCAGCGCTCTGCCCCGCGCTGTCTTCCTTGAGCTGCTGTAACAAACACACAAGTGAGGGTTTTCAAACCTGCACATTTGCTCTCTGGGAGCCCTGGAGGCCGGAGGTTGGAAATGGAGGTGTCGCAGGGCCCCCACATCCTTTGGGGCTGCAGGGGAGGCTCTGTCCTGCCCCTTCCAGCTGCTGGTGGCCCCAGGTGTCTCTGGGCATGTGGCTGCATCTCTTCAATCTCTGTGTCGTCACACAGCCTCGCTGTGTGTGTCTGTGTCCGAGTTTCCCCCTTCATGTGAGGACACCAGCTGGCAGATCAGGGCCACCGCAGTCCAGTTTGACCCCATCTTAACTTGATGACATCTGCAAAGACCAGATTTCCAAAAAGGCCACAGCCACAGGTGCCAGGGGTCAGGACATCTTGGTCATCTTCGGGTTGCAAATGCCTCATCCCGGCCTTGACTTCTCTGTCCATGCTTTGAAGGCTGTGACGTGAGGGGCAGGAGTTTGTAGTTTTCCTGTAGGCCTTTTGTCACTATTTCCTTTCAAGGTTAGTGCCTGTTTGTCACATTCAAGAGCGCTTCCACTCCCTGAGATCTTCAAGAGGCTTTTCCCATCTTGGTAGGTCGCCTGGAGCAGGTTCCCGTGTGCGGCGTGAGGCAGGGACCGTGTTTGCTGTTTTCCACGTTGGACAGGTGCGTGTGAAAGGTGGCCGTCCCCCTGGCTTGGCAGTGGCAGCCCTGTCGTAAATCCCTGGCTCGTGTATGCAGGGCGTGTCACCGGGGCCTTTGCGCACCGCACACCGATACCACACGGCTTAACGGGCGCTGCTGGGGAACGGCCTGGACACCGGCAGACGAAGCCCCAGTTCTCGAGATGTCACGTGCATTCTCATCCGTCACTGTCCGCATAAAATGACAGTGCTTGTCACATTCATTGGACAAAAACATGCTGCTGCAGTCTCCATTGGGATTTGTTGATTCCACTGACACATTTTACGGGGGACTGATGCTTTGTTTATTTTTAAGCTAGTTCTGGTCTCCTTGACCGGCTCTGCCTTGCAGCAGCGTTTTAAAAAGTGGACTCCGAGTGCTCCTGTGCTCTCTGTCACAGGTTCCCACACCTCCCGGGCACAGACCACGCGAGACCCTCAGCCACGCTGCACATCACCGGTGACACATCTTCGTGAGGGCCACTGCTCCTTTTTTGCTTTTAACCCATTTCCCCCGAGAACACTCAGCAGTGGCTGGTGGTGGCAGCGTTTACCCCGAGGTAACTCGCAGGTGACAGCCCTTGCCTCGCCCCCAGAGTGCCGGGCTTTGACGCTCACCACACGAAACGGAGAATGACGAGATGCTGACCATCACGTGCGTTTCTGTTACATTAGGATTGGAGACACGTTCTGCTAAGCAGTAACTCCGAGAACGGTTTTTGTGTTTTCTTTTCACACTGAAAACCAGTCAGATTTGCTTCAGCCTCAAAGAGCGCGTTGGTGTGAAATCACACACGCGGCCGCAGGCGGCACGATTGCTCCTAAACGGGAAACGGGCTGCACGATGTTAAGCTACTGGAACCGACGTTTTAAAACACGGACCCTCCCGGGAGGCCGAGATCCACGACCATCTCTGTCCCACTTACTTAAGAAGTCAGGCCTCGTGGTCTCGGTCAGTGTGTTTCGATGGGGGGTTCCTCGGGGAGGCCCGTCTCTCCACGTGCTGGCAGGTTTCTGCTAGTGTTTATGGAATCTTTCCAAATTCTTTTTCTAATTTTGGGTCACCGATATACAGAAATAGAATGGATCGTAGCTCCGTCTCCCTGGCTGAACTCACTTAGCAGCCTTTAGCATGTTTCTACAGAACCCTCTGGACTTTCTGCACACAGAGTATGTTCCATCTGTGAGTGACGAGAGTGTTACCCAGTCTCGCCCAGGCCCGGCTGGGCGTCTCCTTCCTGAGCTGAGAGGCAAAGCCTTTCGCCGTTCACATCCGGCCAGGTGTGGTGCAGGGACAGCCCTGCCAGGTGAAGGAGGGCGCCTTCCGTGATACCAGATTTATAAACTCGTAAACACGTTGGAATCTTACCGACTACCGCTCAGATCGATGAGCTGACTGCTCTTCTTTATTCTGCTTCCATGGGGAAAACACGAAGCGCTCTGCAGGTGTTACACTGAATTTCACCTCCAGAGCACACCCCACCTTTCGTGACGGGGAGCCTCTGGGTGTCCGGTCGGCTTCCGTCGGCCGGCGTTCCGTGTGGGGCCTTTGCACAGATGCTCGGGGGAGGGGTTCCCCGCGAGGGCCTCTTCCAGGCTTTGAGATCGAGGTGACGTGGCCTCAGGAGCTGCCCCGTGGTTCTTCTCTCTGAAGAGTTCTGTATGAAATTTGCACGATTCCTTCCTAAGCGGATGGTAGAGTTCACTGCGATGCTGTCTGGGCCCGAGCTCTTGGTCGGAAGGTCGTAAAAACAGAGCTCTTAGTGGACACAGGACCTTTCTTTCTTCTTTTGATGGACTGAACGTGTTTTGTTTTTCTACTTTTTTAGTTTCTAAGTCGTTGTCATATTCCTTTTCTCGTAGCAGCTGGCCAAGCAGTGAAATCGTCATGACCCCCTGGTGTTAGGGGGCCCCTTGCCCTCCTTCAGGGGCCGCAGGTGTCCTTCTGCCTCTTGCTGGGGACACCCGCTCCCCGGAGGGCCCCGGGTACACCGCAACTCTGTTCCCCGCGGCTAGCGTTTGGGTTTGCTCGCCGACGCCCTCTTCCGTGGCTCGTTACTCCCTGCACCGCCAGGAAGGTGCCCAGCCAACTGCAGTTTCAGACAGACAACGAACAGCGTTTTAGAGTCAGCTGTCCGCTATTGCAGATTACAGGAAACGTCCTTGCACGACAGACAGACAGACAGACAGACAGACATCCTTTGTATCCGACAGTCACATGTAACCATGTGTCCTGTACTTTTATTTGCTGAGTCTGGCCACCCTGCTCTCCAGGCTGTCTCCTGTTGGCAGGGGCCGTCCAGCAGCTGGGCTGGTACAAGGTGCTGCTGTTATGTCTGGGCAGTCACTGGTTAGAAGCACCATCACCTGCATGGCTGTGGGGCCCAGAGGGAGCACAGGGGCCAGGATGGGACCGGAAGGCCGTGGCTGGACAGGGCCAGCTGGCGTGGACGTCTGTCAGGTGGCCAGTGAACAGTGACCCTGTGTCTGCCTCTGGACAGGACAAGGACCGCTGTCCACCATGGTGAAGCTGGGCTGCAGCTTCTCCGGGAAGCTGGGCAAAGACTGCGGTGCCCAGGACGGGGCCACTGCCGACAGCATCCCTCTGATCGGCCCCCTGGACGTCAGCCAGCTGCAGCCCTCATTCTCTGACCAGGTGAGGGGCCTTCCTCAGCCCACCCCAGGGGCACACAGGTACGGGGTGAGGTTTACTTGGACGCGGCCTCCTGTGCCCACCGCCGTCTGGCCAGGCCTCGTGACTGCTGCATCCCCAGCACACCTGCCACGTCCACCTGCCCTTGGCCTCAGCTTGTGGTGACCAGAGTCCCACCACTAGACAGTCCTGGCAGACGGTCCGCACCCACGTCACTGTGGGTCTCCTCCCCTTCCAGCCTTCCCCACTCAGGGTCCTCCTGGGTCATCTCTTTGAACAGGTGGTCATCAAGACCCAGACGGAATACGAGCTGTCCTCCATGGATCAGCCGAAGAAATTCTCGGACCTGGAGGCCCAGAAGCTGGCCTGTGGCAACGGAGATGACGTGCGCAGGGTAACTCGGTCCTTTCTGTCCCATGCTTGCTGGGGGTCAGTCCCCTGGGCAGCTAGAGAGTACAGGGCTAGACCAGGCAGGCTGCTCTCAGGGAAGGGGACAGGGAAGCTCACCATTCAGAGGAGGGTGGGGTGGGGACTACGGGCAGTAGGGTGCTGGGGTGGAGGGTGGGTTGGGGCTACACAGCACCAGGCTGACCCTTCTGTACAGGGGACAAGAGCCACGGTGGCAGCGCTTGCTTGTGCTGTGTGCCGGCCTCGCCCCGGGTCACTTGTCCCTGCCTTAGTGACACATGGGTTTTCTACGCTCTGTGGAATGCCACTTTCCTGCTACGCACTGGGGCACGGACCTCCCCCTTCTGTACGAACGCTGGCTGTCTGCCTTCGCCGCGCACACTGCTGAAGCCTTTCATTGTTCAGTAGTAAAATCTGCCCCCTCCCCCATTTCGGAGGCAGAAGCGCCCCCTCCAGAGGCCAGTGGGGTGGTGGGGGCACTCTGCTGTGTGCCCAGGAGCCCAGGCTGTGTTCAGTGACCCCCACGCTGGGTTCCTTCCCCCCCTGCCCCCCAGATGCCCACAGCACGCATGATCGCCTTCGTCATGGCACTCATGGGCTGCGTCCTGATCATGTACAAGGCCATATGGTATGACCAGTTCGCCTGCCCCGACGGCTTCCTGCTGCGGGTAAGGCCGGGAGCCTGGCTCCGTGTGGGGGGCCACGCGGGGTTGGGGTCTCCTGTGCACGCAGGGAGGAGGGGGTGCCGCCCCCACCCCCACCCCAGGCAGAGGCCCCTCTCCTGTGCACGCATGCACCCCCGCCCCCACGCCCACACTCCCGTGGAGGCGGGGGCATCCCGCTCCTGTAGAAATGTGCTCCCTAAACCTCTTGCGCAGCGTTACCTCCCCCGAACATACTAGAACCTTCTCTTTTGAAAGATTAAAAGAAAAGGTGCTACAGTTTCCTGCAATTTAAAAATTGATCAAAGCCTCAGGTAGCAGGTGCAGCGCATGAGGGTGTGGAGCCCAGCGCTCCGTCCGCCCGCGGGGGGCTTCTGTGGGCTGCGACACCAACAGTCTGCGTAAACGGCAAATATTTTCTCCCCCGTCTTAACTTGACTAGTGATTTTTTTTTTACCGTTTTGGTGCGTTGTCCTAAAGCCTCTCATTTTTCAGTAGTGAGAGCAGCTGCTTTCACCCCAGCTCCCCGCCGTTCCGGGGGGGTGGGGGACGCGCGCCCCCCAGAGGGCCTGGGAGCGCCCGCCGTGTGTGCCCGGTCTTTCCTGCTCAGCCCCTCTCACATGGGGCTGGGGTGTGCCCGGGACGCCCCGCTGGCACTCCGAGGCAGTGACCGCCCTTACCCTGAGAGGCGCTGGCTCTCCGCGGAGCCCCCAGTTCTGAACTTTTAGTAGCTTGACGTGATGGCAGACACGGGTGTGTGTGAGGACACTGTTACTGAAGGGACAGGAGGGCCCAGAGGGGACTGCCTTTCTATGTGTGGCACACAAATGTGGCTCCCGCGTCGTGGCCAACGTCACTGAACAGAGATCACCCACAATGGCACGTCTGACCTAAAGGGTGGCAGCCTCTGGGCCCTTGGGACCTAGACCACCTGACCTCCCCTCCCCCGCCCCACCCCGGCCCCGCCCTGTCCTGCCCTGCCCTGCCCCGCCTCCGCCCCCTCCCCC